>LPNX010054811.1:5959-20568 GCA_001517045.1 Pseudotsuga menziesii
TGGTCATAAACCTCGTAGGACCGTGTAAAGTTAGTACATAAATAACATAATCCATGGTTCATACAACCCTAGAAATCTCATAGCTTATAATAAGTCAAAGTAAATCAGTACTCATTCTTAGCTTCATTATTAAGCTAGTGAATATAGTGTCCTCCGAAAAATCCTGCAATGTTAGTGCATACAATTATTTCCAATTCATTCCTTTATCATTTTTCAAATACTAATAGAAAAGAACATCTTAACTTATGTGTCCTTGGATAGGTACATTCCCATTCTACACAATAATACTGAGTGGTAAGGTGGAGATGTGGAAATCTTGAGTGTTATTTGGTTCTACTTGCCTATTAGTACCCTTGGGGGAGACATTATACTCTTTTTTGGGACCATATTGTACTTTGAGTAACCCTCTACAAGTCATGAATACACACAAGTTAAAAATTTCATAACACAATAATTGAAAAATGTTCATCACACGAAACAGTAGGTTTAGAACACCATCAACCCACACTTTTAGCAAGTTCAATGTTGACGTAACACACTTTTAATTTTCACATGTGTCAAAATAGCCCAAGATGTTTTTGTAACATACCCCTTGTACCTCGATGCCATTTTGTGTGGAAAAGGGGTAAAGTTTTTCTTTTTGTTTTGTTTCGCTGATATGACAAAAGAGTTAATCTTGTTAGTGGCAAATTTTACAAGTCGTTTCAATGAATCATGTTCAATAAAAAATGTCAAACTACACGGATTGTAAAACAATCCTCTAACAATTAAAATCCATTCTCCTCTATAGAAATCCAAACATGCAATTTGCATCCAATTCACCGAGATCGATGTTTATAACATAAACCAAACATGCTTATTATGCCTTCGAATATTCGTATGATTAAGTAATCCTCTCATGACTTAAGACATAAACATACATAAGTCCTAAAGTTATGTTAGTCTTTCATGCACTATCATCTTTCTTTAGATTAGCTGTTTTCCAAGGAAGGCCTTACCTCGAAGTTATGATTTAGTACATCTTCATTTATGGTGTGAATACTAATCTTAAAGACAACTTAAGCTTTGTGGTTGAAAGGTTTGATATCAGTAGAGAATCACTCATATGCATCCTCCAACTACCATTTTAATAGTCACTACTGAAACATAATAGGCATCATTCCCGTAATTCTTTAAGCACAGGTAAAGTGAACATTGTGCATGGGTAATAACTTTCCTTTGACTTATCTATTTGTATAATTGTAACATACTTTAATGTTTACATGGCATTACATGTCCAAATCAGGTCCTATATAAGCAAGATTATGTATACTTATTGTGGAAGACACTGCCATCTTCGACTAATATGTACCTTATGTAAATTCACAGGAAATTTTAAGTCCAATGCCTCTCATCATCATTTATGCATATCAACCATTCAAAATCATATAAATGCTATGTAATGATATCTTAAATAGAATTAATACCCATAAGAATCACAATATAAAAAGAGAAAAATAAAAGAAACCAGATGCAAACATAGGGAGACTCCAAAAGTACGTGGTTCACCCAATCCATGGGCTACGTCCACAAAAGGTCACATCCTGTGACATTTATTTCATGAAAGGTTACAAACAGCAACATCCTGTATACACTTGTCTGTGTTCAGTAAAATTCCACTATGAGTATGTCACCAAGGTAATACGCCTAAGTAAATGATCTGAAGCAAACAACTTCATACCTCCAATTTTCCCAAAGTCCCCATGCACAAGGGTCCCTAACAGTGGATTAGTTTTATATATAAATTTATATATCATTTCTCCACTTTACATCCTTTACCTTTGCATTATGTGTTTATAGTCATCTTACATTTAACATTATGCATAAGTCATTATACGCTTTATGGTTTCTATAAGAAGCCAACGTGTGCACTTTATAGTTTATATAAATTGATAATATCATTCTTCCACTTTACCTTTGAATTATGTGTTTATAGTCATCTTACATCTCACAATATGCATAAAGTCATCATACGTGATATAATTTACATAAAAAGGCTAACATGTGCACTTTATAGTTTATATAAATTTATATTATTATTTTTCCACTTCACATCCATTACCTTTGCATTATGTAGATTTATAGTCATCTAACTTTTTACATTATGCATAAATTCATCATACATGTTACAATTTATATGAAAGTCCAAAAATGTGTGCACTTTAAGGCTTATGTGTACGTTGAAAACACTTCAAGGAGCTTATGTGTACGTTGGAAACACATCATGGTTCCTACAGGAGTCCTTGTATGAATCATACAAATATGAAGAGTAACCTGCCTAAGACATAATATCCTCAGTATCTAAACACATTATGACCTAAAACAGATCCGTAGTCCTCTTATTCTTATTAACCAATGGTGGCTAACTCATATTCATTCGTATTAATAAGAACACAGAGAGAGGTCCATTGTTTTCCATATATATATATTATATAGATACATATACCCATGCTCAATTTCCTATAACAATTTATGAACTAAATCGTATCCATCTTAGTTGTATGAAATGATTTATGAACTAAAGGTAAGTTCATAACCCTCTTACGTATTAGGTTACTATCCATAATACTCACTAAATATTCCGACACATAAGCATATTTTAGACCACAACAAGGCCAATAAAAATCTCAATCGCAGTCCCTAAAATAAAGTTCATAATTACTAGGGAATCGTTATGTAAAGGATAGGGTTTTCCTTTTCTTTTTTTTAAATCAAAGGTAAGGAAGAAAAATCAGATCCAAAATGTCTTCCAGGAAAACAAGCTCGCACCGAGTAAAAATATCATGGGCACACGCTGCTGAAAAGCAAAAAGTCATGCTGAAGAAATTACGAGTTTATAGACTTGAGTTCAGTCTGAGAAGGTTTATGGCTTTCTGCTCGATAGGCTTCGAAACTTATCAAAGATTTCGCTTCCTTCGAGCCTCGGTAAATCATTTTCCCGTTACTATAATAAGGGAATGCTTGGAATTTGGGGGAGAAGAAATGAATTACATGTTTCCTTAAATCGCAGGTAGAGGCAAGCCGGTCCAAAACCGTTTTCTCAGAATAAACTCACGGTTAGAAAAAAAAAATCATACGACCGATAGCTTCACATTGTGAGTACCGAAAAATTAGATCTTTGTACAGGAAACAGTAATGTATTACCTAGATTCTCCCACTCTGATACATACCAGCTGGGTCACCTACAGGAAGGGCTATGCATCTCACATCGGGTGAAAGTTGTCCGAGCCAAAATCTCTATCCAAGATCGCTGTTATCCTCTTCTCCCGCGTCTTACTGCTAATGAAATATATCAAGACAGGGATTCCTATAGATCCCTTTCTACCTCTCCCCTTCATGATTGCATAGATGGAATGCATCCTCTTTGTAGAGACGCGGGGGTCACCAGTTCAGCAGGAAAAATATGTGGTAGGAAATCGCGCGGCTCAGAGTTTCTCCATCTTTTGGAAAAAATCGCAGAGGATGCTGCCTCTGGAAAATTCCCCCTATGGAGATCGTCTTTTCTTCGGAAAGTAGCAAAACTCTCTGCTCTTCGACCTCTCCCATCCCATGAATTATAACCCAATAAATAACCCTAAAAAGATTCCCCCTACGAGGAAACGACATAATATCTTCCCTCAAACAGTCTTCTCCACAAAGGAAAAAGCATGAGTGCTTCCCTCGATTCGCTCCTCCCATGAAGGAGAGGAAATAATTACTTTCCTTTATTTTCCCTTCCCTACTAAGGTATTTTCTTTTTTGTCTTCTCAAATCCCCATGACCACTAGTCCGTAAGTATTGAGTTTATCTATAACTCGCTTGGTTGTGCTTAGCCAATAGGGACTATGGCTGCCCATTTTGTTATTACGAGAATATTATTTGTGAAGGGTAGTATTTGTACCTCCTTATCAAGGATGCTCTATATATGTTCGTAAATGTATTTATGTATATAGAGTATAGTTGGTGTATATTCTTATAAAGGTAAATCACCCCCTTTAAGGTAGTGCCAATACCTTTTGACACTTACTGTGGTTAGTGGCCCTTTATAAGCATAACATAAATTTTTAAGATGAATATAATATCTTCTTAAGGTAAAAGTTTGGGCTTCTTAAAAATAGGTTCTACGGAAACTCCTTGGCACTTGATGCCTTAAGGTGTATCGATCGAATTATTCTTAAGGCCCATAAGGTGGGATAGTCTATCTAGAAAATACCTCAACCTAGGATGACACCTTAGGTTGTTGAACGTTTATCCTTCTTTCAATTCCCAAGGATCCGCTTACCATTTTTTTTTGTTTTTCCGCTGGTGGATTTAAGTTATCCTTTGATTTAGATGCATCCAGAACGTCAGTCTCCTAAGTTTACTGCTTAGGTAATTAATATATATACCGAGGTCCTGTTTCTAGTGGGGCCTTTGCCTTGATCTCCTCACCAGAATACAAGTACAATAACATTAGAATTTACAAAATATCTAGGGTTCTTGAGGGATGTTACAGTTTTGGCATGATATAAGTATCCTTGGGATTGTTAGATCGAAAACTACTATTTCATCAGACAACGGGAAAGAATATTCAAAGTGGTTTGCAGTGAAAAGTTTTGTGTGGAATACAAATCCATCCAAAGAAAACTGGTCAGATGTAACCTTTGCAGAAAATACATGTCCTTCTGCATGCTTAATGGGACACCTCAGTGGTCATTTACGACTTGGTCCTTTACCAACCTTAAGAATTATCACTTTTTGCTTTTCTACTGAATCAAATTTTGAGTTAGAGGTTCTCCATGGTGGAGCACCATAAACAACTATCTAACTTATCTTGAAGTGAAATAGTCAGTTTAGATCAATACAAATTTCAAATTTTCAAATAGTCAATATTACTATGCTAACAGTATGTTACCATACTATCAATGCTGAAGGAAATTGATGTCATGTCACTAGTCTCTTAGGAGACACTTTCGTTGTATGGCATTAGGTTGGAACTTTGAATTATTTTGTCTCTTTTCTTTCATCTTCTTATCCAGAGGATAAAATTCTTAGTATTATGCAATCGTCCAAACTGCTTTCAAAGTTTCATGTCTATGTAATCCCCATCTTGTGGATAATTCATATGCTCCTTGTTGGAAAAAAAAAGAAATAAAGTAAGAGAAACTAATTTCCTTATTGTTGAAAATAAGAAATACCTTAAACTACAAATGTCTTATGAAAATTAAGAGTAATTATGCCATTTCGATAGGTGATGGGGATAATGAGCTATAGAAAGTTAAAACTTCACAGAAAGATTAAAAAAAAGTCTCATTCTATAGATGTATGTGAGACAATTCATAAGATCGCTTGAACGCACGAGATAATTGGGTTATGATGGCTTTAAGAGGTTTGCATGGGTTGGTTATAAGATTACCTGTTTCCTTTACCTTCGATAACTCCACCTGTGGAACATGTAACTATTGGTAAACAACATAGACCAAAATTTGATCAATTCCAATTTAGAGAGCAGAAGGACTTTTAGACATTGTACATTCATATATATGTGACCAAATGTTAGTACAATGGCTTGAGGGAGCGAGGTACATTATCGCGTTGATTGATGATATACAAGGAATGTTTGGCTATAGTTCCTCAAGGATAAGTTCTCGGCCTTAGAGATTTTCAAAGAACTTAAATTTGAAATAGAGAGAATGTGGTAGGCATGTGAAAGCATTGAGGATAGAAAATGGAGAATACATCTCCAATGAGTCTACAGAATTCTACGAGCAGAATAGGATTCAGATAGAGTTATTATGCCTTATACTCTGGATTATGTTGCAGCAGGTAAGAACATAACATTTTACCAAAAGGGTTAAGCCAAGGATGAAGGCAATGTACTTGTTTCACCTTTTATGCATTGAAGAAGTATTGAAGAAGTTTGCATAGTTCTTTCCTTGTCAACACACGTCACACTACAACAATAATGCCAACAATGGACAAGGCCAACACCACAACCGAAAGTGGCCTAGTACTCTACAACTCTACTGATATGACTCAGTTAATACTGATTGTTAGCAACTTCAGTGACAACTCAATTGAGGCTGCAACCTTTGTTTTGTAGATTTGGACTTCAAAAAAATATCAATCCCAAAATAAACATGCCAGCATGGACAATTGAGGCAAGCTAGAAGCAATGGATGGAATCTTGTTTTTGACAAGTCCATATCACAAAGTACAGATACACATACCTCTAAACCACAAAGCATGAACAAATACATGTCCAGGATTATGAAAGGCGTGGGTGATTACCATCTGATGACAGCAATGCAGCGGATGTACAAACAAAGGAAGTAAATCGAATAGTCTCTCCATGAGACCATTATAAATGTATCATAGATCAATGAACCTATTTTCTAGTAGCTTTCATTACTTAATTTTCAAAATGACCTACTCACCTCAACAGAATAACCTCTTTCATTTAGTGAGGTTGTCGCTTGTATCAAACACACTTTGTACACCTTAGAACAATGATACCTTAAAAAGACAAGGATATAACCTAAAAACTATAACCTAGGTTACGTGAAGAAATTTGTTCAGACTTACAGTCCTTAATTTCTGTTATCTCTTGTTGACCATATTTAAATAAATGCTGTTAATTTTCAACCAAAATATTCTATAAAGCTAGAGATTCTCAATGCATGGTTATGCATCTCTTCAACTTATCTGCACGCAAAGTATACGTCATCTTTTATTTCCATTACTTCCAAATAGAATGCTGCAACCCATAACATTGGTGAGATACATTATGTAAAACATAATCTTCATGTAAATGTATATATCCTTTCCTAATTCATCAACGTGTTCTTCAGCTTAAAGTATGCATTAATAAAATCTTCAACAAATAATGCAACTCCGGATAGGAGCATAAGGCTACATATGTGTACTTTTCAATCTTTAGAGACGCTTGATAATAAAGCTATTGAATGATGTGTTGGTACTGAAAATCAGCCAACTTACTGAATATTGCTTTCATAACAACGCTTTAAAACAATTATTCAAGGTTGTGTGCAACAACAAATCAGAAATGGTACAACAGCAAATTGTGGAGGATCGAAAGCGTCCATGTTGAAAGAGTGGCAAGCAAACTTTCTGCATCCTACTATTACATTGCAAATGCAAATAAAAAGATGAGTATAAACCATGCATGCCAAAACAATTCACTGGATTGGTTAGGTTTTTAACTTTCAAATTCTCATGCTGAGCCCAAATAGGCCCGAGTATTGTTACTCTGGCTCTCATACCATATGTAAAATACCTCTTATACCTTAATGCCATTTGTGTGTGAAAAAGGGTAAAAATTGTTTTTTTGCACAAATTCCATTGTAACTTTGTGTTTTATACCATAGATTTTAGAGGTTTTGGAAAGGCCATATGTAGAAATATTTATTTTATTAGATTCAAGATAACAACCAATCCCCATAAGGTCGGTGCAACGAAATGAATTCACAACATTGCGAATGTACTGGTATGTGTGAATCATCTATGATTTTAGGAAGCCATAGATATGAACTTACATAAACATGAGAAAAGAGAGAAAAGAAAAATCCCATACATTACAGACAAAAATGAGATGAGTGTATGTAATATCCCTCTCCTATGCCCTGGAATATTTTGTAATTTTTGCATATTATTGTACTTGTCTCAGTGAGGAGCTCAAGGCCAAGGCCCCACCAAGACAACACCTTGTGGCTTTTAAAAGTTAAATATCTAAGTGAAAATACTTAGATACTAAAAATGCAATGACACAACCTAACAAAGGGATAACTAATGGATAAAAACTTATCCCAACTCAAAACTCCTTAGCAGAATACTCAATCCTAGTAACTTGGATGAGAGGGTTGAGGTGGTTAAAGAAAGAACCAAGGAGAAGATAATTCAGAGAATTAGAGATATATAATATATATGAAAGAACAGTAAATATAGTGAGAGGACAATTATTCCACACTTGTGTATATTATATATATATAACGATATTATATATAATGGAAGGAATGGTGGTAAAAGGCATTATAGTGTATCAATTGTGATAAGGGAAAGCCTACGTTGGTAATCCCAATTATTAAAGTATAGGGTATTTATATTTTAATAAAGACCCCTTAACGACTAAAGGTAATCCTTAATATAAGGTTATTACCTAGTGAAGAAAATATTTACCTATAACTTATAATAATTTCACCCATGAAAGGAATGTTTTCCTTCTATGAAAAAAAAAGAGAGGTAATTTGGTACTCCCCACCACAAGATTTTCAAAGTATGCAACGGACATGTTTTTATTTAAGAAAATGGAGCTATCAAATAGAAATATGTCAGAAAAGTCTATTAGGTATTGGACGCATGTGCTGTAGGAAATGCTTTTGACAGCTAGATTGACGGAGACCTGCCTTAGCAAAAGCTATGGCAGATTTTCTGTCGTGATTTCTGGAAAGTTATGCGCACTTCGGGGGGAGAGTCATTTTCTTTTAGGGATTTGGTAGGTTACAAAGAGGGGGAAATGGGAACTGAGTGTCAAAGGAGTCCCTGCGCAAAGAGGGAGAAGCTCCATCAGTGTTGGGGAGAAAAACCTCTGCATATTATTTGGAAAAAAAAAATATCTCTGCGCTCTCGATAAGAAGGATTTTTCTGAGTGTATGAAGGAAAGGAAGCGATTGATGGATGGCCGATGAGGGAAGGGTTTTCAACCAAGGGAAATTCCTTGCAAGTATGCTTTGGAATTGAAGACGGTTCCCCTAATATGGGAGATTATCACAAAACTGTCTTGCAAATCTTACCGCGGGGGAATGGATTCTGCGATCGATGAGCCACCTGCACAACGACTTGGCAATTTGGGATACGACACATTGTTACATGTGCGATTTCCCTTTTGGATTTGGTAATAAGTTTCCTGTCTTGTTTTATGGATCCAATGTAGATCTTTCTATCCCATGCGAGTGTGGCGTGAATAGAAAGTTATTGTCAACTATTTTTGGGTCTGTTTGGATAGATCCACAGGATTCAAATACACATCACACTTCATGCTTTGATCCGACTAAAACCTAGATCTGCTACTGCGTGGGAGTCCCCTTCGTGAGCTTGTTTTGATAAATATATTGTTTCGGTCAGACCCGATTTTGCATCTACCATATAGAACTAGGATGTGGGTATTTTTTTTCCAGGTCTTGAACCCATAACAAACTAGCAGAACCCAGAGAATCCAAATCGATGTACATGCGTTGGCCATAGCTGGTCTACACCTTCAGAGCTGAACCTTATGGTTGTTGTTTTTTTTTCACCTGCTATTGAGTCTGCTCTAGTATATTTCATTTCCAGATACGATTGACTTCCTTTTGACTGTGTTTTAGATCCACATCCAGTCGATCCTTGATTATGCTTAGATCTCTAGGTAGGGTTTTGTTTAGTTGCGGTTTTACCCATAAGAGGTGTCGAGGCGAAATGGGTTTTAGTTCTGGTTCAAGCAGTGTCCTTTCTTTCTTATATTATCGCTCTGCAGCGTTTTAGATCCGACTTGTAGTGGATCTATATTGTTGAATACACTCTGTCCCTTAGCAAAAGGCTAGCTCTGTCCATGTTCTGATCCGTAGACTTTTCGGGTTTACTTGGCTGTGTTTTGGATCCATGGACATTTGGATCCATTGACTAAGGTTTTGAACCACAAGTATAAAAACCCTTGTTTTCATTCCTGTACCCCAAAACTGAAAAATACTTATTGCTCGATGGTGTTGGTCATCTCCAGCATGCGCTAGTATCATGTGTTAGACCAGATTGAACTATCAATCTTCNGTGGCAAGGATCCCATACTACCTTAGTATTTAAAGTGTATAAAATGGAGATGATCTGGTCTAAGTTGTGAGTGTTTGCTTGGTGGGTATGTCCGCCCTTTCAATTGGTAGGCCTTGATGTAAGGCGCTTATGTGTTATAAAATACCTCTACAAGAGAGAGATACTGTGTAAATAATTTTCAGCTTGGGTACTGCGGAATTGTAAACCTTTGACAGATCAAAGAAATAAAGAAACTAGCAGAAGTTGGCGGATGTAGCCTCATGGATGAGGTGAACCACGTGAAGATGGTTGTCTCTTTCGTGTTATTTGTTGTGCTGGTTTATCTCCTTGTTTACATGATGGTTATGAATGCAGTATAAATGTTTTTATTTGGTGAAGGGACTACTAAAATTTTTATTTTGCAGATTTCTTGAATGCTTTATAGCTTGAAGGTATCAGGGGTATATTACATATGGTATCAGAGCGAGGTTGAAACGCTCGGGCCTATTTGGCACAAGACGCTCCAGCATGTTTCTTTTTAACTAACGATTAAATTTTCTCTGTGACTCAGAAAACCCAACCAGTTCGCACTGTTCGTCTAATCCAGGAATCTTAAGTGTACCCAATACACATGTTTATTGAGTTATGCAGGGAACGACGACGGAAGGGAGGAGCTGTGTGCGTCGAAAAGAAAACTCTTTATTGTTCGAAGATGAGGTAGAGATAGAAGTAATTGCATAATCCAATTTATATATCTTGACTTGTTTTGAAATATTTTAATTGGTTTTGAATGAATGAGTTGAAACACCTGTTAATACTCTTGCATATACATAAAAGATTTGCAGTAGGGATCTAGGTGTTTTATGGTAATTGTAAGAGGAGCACTTTATAATATATGTTCCAAATGATGTACTATGTCTTGTATGAGGTCTATGAAGTATGTTAGTAAATTTTACTTTTGAATGACTGATGTCAAATCTGTCACATAGTCAGAAGGGAGTTCACACTCCGCTCGTGGAAAGTGGCTTTCTTGATAGAAAAGGGAGGCTATAAATTTGGGAAGGGCACTTTAGATTGCGGGGGAAGAAAAAGAAAAGATGAAAATTTTTCTTATTTTATAGCATAAATCTATGTAGGTGTTTGGAGGATGTAGGGAATCTATGTATACAGTCACGTATGCCTGTGTTGTCTTGTGGTATGCAACTTCACCTTTTTACATGTTATTTTCTATCTCTAGGAATATGTGCATTTCTATTTTGTACAGTTTTGGATAGGAGCAATTGTACGTATTATATTCATAGATCATTGTATGCCTCTAGATATGGATTAATGGTTGTGTCTTATTGATCGGTTGTATCCTGATTTTCTTTCTTATTTCCAGTTCATGCATTGAATCATGGGCCGATCTCTACATGCATTTTTTTTGGAATGGGCATTTTTGTTCACTGCAAAATGATTGATTATATTTAGCTTTGCAAACTGATTTTGATGTAACAATTTGGAGCTTATAGTTGCATCTCTTAGGGAAGAAAATAAATTAAAGACCAACCTCGTTCTAAAAGTTTTCCGATCTTCACTACCATTTGGTTTTTCTTAACGCCGTGAGAAGCTGATATTTAATACAAGCACTTGTTTTAGTAGGATAAACCTATTAATATTCACCTAATGTTATATTAGAAATTTCTTGTGATAACCTACAGTCCAAAATTGTTTTTGGCAAAAATGAAGCATTTGATTGGAATTACTATTGTTTTGGCATGATTGGTAGGATTTTGTTCAGAATTCTAATTTTTCTGTGGATATATTTATGAGCTTTAAGTTTTATATCACTCTTTTCCTTGCAGCAGAGTACGGAAACCTTAAGGTAGATGGTAGACCTTAAGAGTTTGACTTTTAGGTACTGCTGAATACTGTGGATTTTGACATTTTGCTTCATTTGTCTCTTTTTTCCATATTGAACAACAAATACTAGTCCAGACTCCAAACAAAGTGGTTCCTCTTGACCTGATTTGTAACAAAACCGTCCAGCTATAAAAGTTAATATCTGACACAAAATTCGATCACCCCTGGGAATTCTGTAATGGTATGTGATGCCTTTTTATGCAGGTTGAGGGTATATATGTTTGTTGACAAGCATGCTTCAAAGATAAAAGAATGTCGAAGTTAATTTTTCACATACTAGTTTATGCATGTAAATATTCCCTTGCTTTTGTTCTATTCCTATTATCCCATCCTTAACTGGTTATGGTATGTGCTACCTTTCTATGCAGGTTGATGTTATTTATGATTTTTGATAGTCATGCTTGAATACAAAAAAAAAAAATGTTAGTATATGTAGTATGTACTATGACCAGTGATTGCTAATATTTGACAGCTATAATAAGCGAAGGTGTCTTACATCTGGTAGGTAAATGGTATGCTTTCATTGTCAATATATATATATATATATAAGCTTATGATTTTAAATCAAACGAATGTATAGGCATATATATATATTTCAGGATAGATCTATTGTATCCTTGAGATGTTTCTGATGAATATAAGTAACTGTTCAACCAAATTACAAATGACCAAGGAGGAACTTGTTACCTAGTAGCATGTTATTAGCTTGATGTTATACATCATTAATTGTAGTCAAATATTTAGTATCTGATAATTCCTATTTTTAAGATAAGCAGCCTCTTGAGATTAGAGAACTATAGAAGCAATCCAATCAGCTAGTATTTCGAGATAGTTTCATTAGTGTGCCCTTGATGGGTTATGTTCCTGTTGTTACTTGTTACTATGCATCCAAATTGGCCAACATGCAGGATACTCATATGATGGTGTTATTCGTTCATTTCTACATCTATAGCTAAAAGATAAAGGTGGGCGTAGGTGTATTGTTCCTTTTGGAAAGATGGTATGCTCCTGAAAGATGATTTGCCAGCATCGCGACATAAAAAGGTGTATATTTTCATATATTTAAAGTTTATTGAAGTTTTTTGGCATATTTGATGGAAGAAACTTCTGCACCTTGTGGAAAATATGTTATGCTCTTAAAGATGCCGCATCAGCATTACAATAGAAATGGTGCATGATTTCATATCATAGTTCTTATAGATCTGAGGTATGGGCTGATGCATAATCATGGACTCCTTTAAGGACACTTTAGATGCCACATAATACTAGAATAAACAAAAAACTCTTATTTTAGGTGACAATTAGGGGTACTTCCCTAACTTATTTGAAGATGAAGTAAAAAAAGAAAAGATAGGTAATTGAATCAGCTTTCATAATATATAGGGTTTATGCAGAGAAAGTGTGTGCAAATAATTATAAAATTAGTTTCCGTGAAAGTGGGTTTTCAAATTTTCAGAACATCTTAACATATATGTTTGTGCGGGTGCAGCAATATATGAGGTAAATGATGTCCATTTGAGATAAAATCTTGCAGACATATAAAGGACATATGGGCCTAGTGCAACACTATTTATTCATAAATTTTCATGAATTATTTTTTTTATTATTAATTATTGAAGTCAGAAAAGCTTGAAATTAAAACCTTATGTGCGGGTGCAACACTTTAGGGGCAAAAATTAATGAAACCCTTGATTTCTTAATATAAGATCATAGAGCTTGATCACGTCTAGTGCACCATATAGTTTTTATGGGAAATGGTGATGGAAATCAAAAGTTATATAAGAAACAATCGATGTATGTATTCTCGAAAACTAACGTGTGTCATTTAGAAAAATAATTATAAATAAATAAAACATAGTTTTGTAGGAAAAAATTATATATTCAGAATCGTCATTTCTTACTCTACAATATCGTACATTTTCATTAAAAAATATTATGTATGTCATATCAAAATAGGGATCTAATCTGAGCATATTGATAGAGTTCTAAAAGACTTGAGCAATAGCCCTGGTTGATTTGTCCTAGCCATTGGGTTCGGTATTCTGAAGCTGCTTCCAAACCCAATGCCAAACCTTAATCCCGCCAAATATTTAAATTTTCAAATAACGCATATGCGATATAGCCTATCCATATCGCATGTGCGATATAACGCATATGCGATATGGATCATCTATATCGCATATGCGTTATATCGCATATGCGATACATAGAATTACATTCATCATCATCAACCTCATGTCAACTTCTAACCAATGTTCCATTAATATCATCTAACTAAATATCATATCAACCTCATGTCAACTTCTAACCAATGTTCCATTAATAAAAAAATTATCAAGTGGAAGAAGACATGCATATTTTGGTAGACATTGAGTCTATAAAGGGAGAGATTAGACTTCCAAATTTTGTATATCCTTCTAGTGAAGAGGATCTTATGGTGCAAGTTGTTTTAAAACATATATATGTCCTTCATACCAACCAGCATCATGGCTAGTGCACTCCTAATATTTATGATTAAGGGAACAAAGTGAATGATCTCCTAATGAATTTTTGCAATGTCATATTTCTTACATCATCATCATCATAATCCTCATCCTCATCATCATCACGTTCATCATCCTCATGGTCATCATCATAATCATCATCATCATCATGGTCATCATCACCCTCATCCTCATCGTCATTCTCATCATTATCTTCATCGACACCCTCATCCTCATCATCATCATCATGGTCATCATCATCACCATGGTCAGATCATCTTCATCGACAGCCTCATCCTCAACATCATCATCATCAAAATCATCATCTTCATCATCATCACGTTCATCACCCTCATCATCATCATCATCATCAGATGCATCATTGTCATCATCATCATGGTCATCATCTTCATTGACACCCTCATCCTC
>LPNX010054836.1:0-34830 GCA_001517045.1 Pseudotsuga menziesii
TCAACATAACCTTCCAGGTTAATCTTCTGATTCGCATCGTACTTGAGCCCATAATCAATTGTACCCTTTAGGTACCTCAAAATATGCTTTGCAGCTGTCAAGTGAACACTCCTCGGATCTGTCAAGTACTGGCTCAAGGTGTTCACAACAAATCAAATGTCTGGTCTCGTGTTCATCAGGTACATCAATGACCCAATCATCTGACGATACATTGTAGCATCAACTGACTCTGACGAAGCATCACTCAATAGCTTCAGGTTTGATGCCATAGGTGTGGCCATCGCCTTGCAGTCCATCATCCCGAACCTCTTCAGGATCTCTACTGCATACTTCCCTTGTCCAAGGAAAATCCCATCTGTACTCTGCCACACCTCCATACCTAGAACAGTAGTGCATCGACACATAACAGGAGCATCACTGGTCTTCCACCTTCAACCTTGGATCAAAGGTTGGAATCCGCTTTACTCTCAGTAAAGCCTAGAATCATCAGTAATCTGACCATCCTGTCGTACCATGTCAAACCTCAGGATCTTCTACAATCACTCCCTCTAAAGCGGAGCATCATACTCCCTCTGTCTTGCGTACTCTATGCACTGAAACATTCTGTACTGGAGTGACAAGTAGTATCCATCTAGGATCACTGGATACTAAGATCCTCTATCTTGAACTTCTTCAAAAGTTCATCTTGCACCCATCTGTGAGCTTGTCATCCTCTATCATCCTTGTAGTAAAGGTTAAGATATTCATCAAGATCATCATGTATGTGTTATCCCATGGGTGTCTTTTGAACTCGTACAAGGCCTTCTTTCATTTGCACACATGATTATGCATGTCATGTGACTTCACTTCTATTAGCTGTAAATGTTTCTTTGTAGACTATGCCTTCTCTTCATGAGAAGCCTCATGCTACGAATCTTGCTTTGTATCCCACGATGTTTCCATGTACTGCATGATGGAACTATGAACTTCTCTTCAGGTCTCAATACTACGCCCAGACATCATTCTTCTTGAACTGTCGTCACTTGTTCTTCGGAACAAGTCTTCATTTTGCTTGTAGGCGATTATGTATGCGATCTTTCCTACAAGTCAAATGCAATTGTATGGTTAGAAACATTTCATAAGGAATATTTATACTGGCAAACACTTATGCATAAATATATGATCATGCAACTACTTTAGCCAATACAACATTCATCCATATCTCATTGAAACTCTCTAGATGCCTTCCATCTCTACCAGGACAACATTGAGATTGTGCACTAATCCAATATTTCAGCAAAGAGGTTTCATTATAGATAAGTAGCAATGGAGAATTTGTATAGCCCCATGAGCTACTTACCCATCACATGCATATTAGTAGTATTCTGTCATTAATGCAAACATCCTATCATGCATAATACAATAACTAAATATAAACAAATGCATAACAAAAGAATATAATGAAATGACAATTGAATATTTATCTTTATTTGTTTCGAGGGTAGACTCCTTCTTGAGCCTTCAGCTTCATCATCTTCTTCATTCATAATAGCATCGTTTCTTATCCAAAATCTAAGGTGGATAAGAATTTCTTCAAGAGTTGAGTTCTTCATAGTCCTCATTGATTGAGGGATCTTCTTTGGATGGCGATATCTTGATCTTCAATTGCACCCCTCTTCTCTTATCTTCTTATGATTCAAGATTCTTCTTCTTGTGATTTCTCTTTCTAGAGTCTATTGAAAGTAATCACTTCCTTCTAGCACACATTCCTCACATGAATGAAATCCACGATCCTGGGAGGCCATTCAAGGTGGCCATCACCACTTTTGCATTCTTCACTTTTTCTTTTACCGCTTCAAGTTGTTATTTGATTTGAGAGACTCTTATGACTACATGGTCTCTGCATTCTGGATCTTCACATTCTTCAACTGGTTTCTTTAAGTCATATTCTGATTTTGTTCTTCCCTTCAAATAGCTTGAGATTCTGGAAGACCTTCAACATCTTTGCTTGCAAAAGGTAGTGCTCTGTAATGCCAAAGCTCATTTGGCTCTACCGTGTCATGGATCAAGGCTTGTTCTGGATATCCCTTCAATTTGTACAAGCCTCCTTCTTGTTCTTCAATCACTACCACATCATCGATAGTCTTTCCTTTTGGCCACATTATGACTTGACCATCGATGAATGCAACCCACATTCCTTTTGCATCCAAGGCTGAAATGGATAGAAGATTCTTCTTAAGTCATGGAACAAACAATACTTCTTTCATTGTTAGAGACTTACCAGAGTCTAGCTTGTATGAATATTCCCCACTACCTTTTATTGGATATTGGTAGTCATCTCCTAGTTTCACCATGTGAGGTGATTCATGTCTGATAGTCTTACAAAGGATTCCTTGAATCCCGTCATATGTTTGGAAGCCCCACTGTCTATAAGCCAATCATCATTTCCATGAGTAATGTTACCTGTGAGAGCTGATATCAGAACATATTCATCCTCGCTTGAAGAATCTTCACTTTCATATATGGATATCTTTCTAGATGGTTCATCATCTTCTGCAGCATGAGCATGATGTCTTCTTTGGCCTCGTCTCCCTCTAAAACTGGAACCTCGATACTCATGTAGGTGTCCAATCTAGTTTCTTCAGAGAGATCAAATAATTCTATGATTGGAATTTGTCAACTTCACCAAGCTTATCATCAAGCTATTGTGATAGATCATATTGAAATGAGAACCTCAAATGGAAATACAAAAGATTAGATCTTACCGATTTGAGGTGTCCGTCCTTGTCCCGGAGTTCGCTGATCTAGGGTTTGTCGCAGAAAACCTAATTTTCAAAACTTGGAAACTTTCATATCTAATTTGACAAACAGATAGATCTCTTCAAATGGAGCTGTCTAATGTACTCCTTTTCTGAAAACAGTGGAGGGAAGCTCCCGAAACAGGAAGCCCTAATTTACTGATTTCTTCTGCAGAAATTCCTGTTACTGTTTCTGTGATATCCCCTAAATTACTAATCCTATGTGTCTAAAATTTCTCACTAAGGTAACCTCGCATGTCCTTGATCCAACACCATAGTTTTAATCAGTATTGGTTTCACCATTTGGGATTTATGATCCTTTTCCCAAGGTGACCTGTTACAGGAATGTTCAGAATAGAGAAGTTGTACGGCATGCCACGTGTCACTAGTTCATCTTCTGAGTCTTATATTTGGAACACCGAAATTAAAGTCTGTGGCCTTTCTGGAACATCTTCAGGAATTCCATTTGGACCTCTGTAGCTCAAGATATTGTAGATCTCCCCAGATGTCCTGTTCAGGGATGAATTCTAGAAGAGGCTGGAACCCTAACTTGGAGAGATCATATCTCCTGGAGTAAAGCGAATCGGAGTCTGATTTTTGGACACAGGCTTCATCTAGATTTTATATTCAGTCTCTAACATTTTCAGCTTCTGAGACTTCACCAATATCGAAATATAGTGACTTTACCAAAACTTAGCATTTTTAGTATTTAGGGTTTCTCCTAGCTCAGGGTCAAACTAGGGTTTGACTTTCCTGGAGTTTTACCCAACCAAATTTCTTGATCCAGGTCTCTAAACTTCGGTTTTGATGAGGAGAATAACCCTATTCTAGTCTCACTCAAAAATTCATCTTCTGTAGAAATCTCTAATTTTCGCATCGAAGACTGAAAATGCTCGGAATCAAATCCCGCTTCAACAGAAAGATGCGCCCTTCAATGGGGAGTCATATTAGCATACTTTTGCTAAAAAACTGTGGAGGAAGATCCACAAAATAGGAAGCCCTAGTTCCTATAGCTGCACAAAGTCTTCTTCTCAGGTTAGCTCTAATACCATGTTAGTTTTTCATCACATTAAGCTAGCATTATGAACTTAGGATCTTTTCATTGAGAGAATAACAAGCACATCAATAAAACATAAGCACATCACAAGAGACAAGAGACACAAAGAGTTTTCCTTGGGGAAACCATAAAGGAGAAAACCTCGCAACTTCCTTAGAGATAAAATCAGCACCAAAATAGTAAGAGATCTCCCAACAGCAGTGGCCTTCTAGTCCCAGTATATTTCCTCCTCCACAAGTGCGCCTCACTTAAGAGAGTGAATGATGTGTTTCACAATGTGATAAATAGAGAGACTCTCACTCTCTATTTATATTCATCCGTTCACTTGAATTGCATTTTCACACGTAGGCTCAACCTAATAATTACTACTCGAGCCTACACCTTAATTAGTGTATAATAACTCAAGTGCCCCGAAACTGTGGGGACTTACCTAATGACTTGATATGACTTGATTACATTATTAATCCTCCCGATCGGAACATCAGGGCATGACCACATGACTCAAATACATAATAGAGACATCCTGGAATAAACATCGGGTTACAATATATAAGATACATAGAAGAATACATTCCAAAGTTACATATACATCAACACTCCAAACTTTATTTGGAAAGATATATGAAATGAGGTGACATTCACTCAAGAATGATCTTGTCTCATTGATCCAAGCAATTTCGAGTCCTTATAAGTCTAATTCTCCAAGTTCAAATCTCTTGTTCTTCAGTTAAATTAGTGTGGCATTGAAATTAAAGATGAACAACTAATCTTAGCCATACTTTCAAAGCTTTTCCATGACTATTCTATGTTTGTATCAGCCTTCCATGTCACAAAGATGACATTTTGAAACTCGAAGATTCCTTCACTTGTAGATTTTATGGAATATTTGACCCAGGAGAAAGATAACCTGGTCATAATGGGAACCATCCAACCTTCCAAAGATCAATCTTTGTTTGTTGGAGATTTAAAGATGGATTCCAAAGGTAAGAAGAACTCTAATCCAAATAAGCCTCTTGATAAAATGAAAGACAATTCCAAGTATCATGAGGATTCTTCAAGCTCTAAGAAGAATTCCCATAAGAAGAAAAGTAAAGGTGAAATGAACAAGTGCACATACTGTGGTAATGGATACCATCTAGATAGATACTCCATGAAGAAACAAATTGATATGTTGAATCAACTCCTTGAAAATAGCAACATCTCTCTTCCTAAAGGTGCAAAGAAGAAGGAGGGTGCATCAAATTTTGAAGACAATGAAAGAGTTTAGGAACTAGTAGAAAACAGTGTAATATCCTATTCCTTTATCATTGATTCTAGAGCTTCGAGACACATGGTTTTTACAAGGGAGACATTATCCTCTCTTGATTATTCAAATGGTCCTAAAATTGTATTGGGAGATGATTATGAAACCGAAAGTAAAATGAAGTGTAGAATAGATATTGACCATGGTTCCTTCAATAATGTTTTGTATGTCCCAAGTCATGCTTCCAATCTCTTGTCAAACTATCAGATGACCCACACTAGGTCTCCTAGGAAAGTTTTCGTCACTCCCAATGGTGTTGAAATCATTGAAATTTAGAATCGTAGATTCATTGAAAAAGGTTTTGTTGATCATATCGCCAAAGTGTACTAGTTCTCACACTTCATGCCCTTCTTAAACCCCTATGTTGTCCTCACTCATGTTAATGAAGCTAGAAATCTATGGCATGAAACTTTTTTCAATATAAACTACAAATACCTATTTGATTTGTGTCACAAAGACATGGTTACAGGGTTTCCCAAAATCTAGTTTTCTGAAGGAGTATGTCAAGGATGTATCCTAGGAAAATACCCAGAGCACACACATGAGAGAGTTAGTCATGAGTGAACCTTTCCACACCTTGAGATTATTCACAGTGATATAGTTAGTCCTTTCCCTCATATTTGAATGAGTCAAGAAAAATATGTCCTAACCTTGATTGATGACTTTTCCAGATACTATTGGGTCTTCTTCCTCAAGCACAAGTCAGAAGTTTTTGACCTATTGAAGGGTTTTAAAGCCTTAGTTGAGAACCAGTATGGAAGAAAGCTCAAATTCCTCAGATATGATAATGGTGTTGAATATGTCAAATATGACTTTATACAATATTGTGAAGATGTAGGTATCCATATGCAACACTCTATTCCTTACACACCTCAGCGGAATGGTGTTGCTGAGAGGAAGAATAAATCTCTCAAGGAGATGGCCACTTGCATGATGGAGTATAGATATTTTCTACCAAAGTTTTGGGATGAATAAATCAATTGTGCATCCTATATCTAAAATAGCGTGCCTCACAAATATCTCTATGGAATAAATCCTTTCGAAGATTGGAGTGGACACAAGCCTCATGTGTCACACTTCAGTATTTTTGGCTCTAAATCTTGGGATAGAATTCCACCAGAAAAGAGGAAGGATTTGGAACCCCAAAGTCGATAATTCCTATTTTTTGGGTATTCAAAATATTATAAATGGTATAATATAATTAACATGAGCACTCAAAAATACTTCATTGAAAGGAGTGTTCAGTTTGAAGAAGAGTTTATGCTAGCAACAAAAATTGGAGAATCCTCTTCACCACCACCACCTCTTATTGTACGTGAAGACTCTAATAATTTTTATGATTATGATTGTATGATACTAAATATTTAATTGTATATGCTAACACTCCTATAAGTCCAAAGTGGGAAGCAAATACCATTTAAGCAGCTGGTGAACTAGCTGGGAATCCTAGTGATCCTAGAAGAACTAGATCTCAATTTGAGAGTGCACTTTCTTTCAAGGACCCATAATTTGTTGAGATGTATTTTATGATGGTTGAATCAGATACACAAACATGTGAATAATCATAACAATATGAAACTTGTAAAACAACCATGAAAGAGGAATATCATCCGCTCCAAAAGAATGAGACATCGACACTAGTCAATCTTCCACCAGGGAGAAATCTAGTCAAGTGAAAATGGGTATTCAAGACAAATTTTGATGATGATGGCTCTCCTATGAAGTATAAGTCAAGGTTAGTTGAAAATATATTCTCCCAAGTCCAAGGAATCGACTAGAATGAGACCTTTGCACCAGTGGCAAAGATGTATTCTATAAGACTAGTTTTGGCCATTGCAGCTTCTGAGCAATGGGAGGTACATCACATGGATGTTAAGAGTTCCTTTCTACATGGAGATCTCAAATAATAGATATATATCCAGCATCCAGAAGTTTTTTTTACTAATCCATCTCTTATGTGCAGGTTAAAAAAATCACTATATGGGATAAAACAAGCTCCCTGAGCTTGGTATACTAAGATTGATGGCTTTCTGCTATCACATAACTTCAGTAGATGCAAGTATGATCCAAATGTATATTTGAAGATAATTCATGGTTCAATCATTTTTTTTATGTGTATGACCTTTTGATAACAGGAATTTCCATGAAATAAATTTCCTCCTTGAAGGAATCTTTGAACCGTGCCATCTCCATGACTGATTTGGGATTGTTGAGCCAATTTTGGGGGCTTGAGATTTCTCAATCAACCCTTGGAATAAAAGTAAACTATTCCAAATATTCATCATACCTACTAAACAATTTCAACATTAAGTATTGCAAGCCAATAAAGACTTATTTCCTCTCGGGAGTTAAGCTTGAAGAAGCAAACTCAACTCCTTTGGTAAACAACACATTGTATAGGAAGCTAGTTGGTTGTCTGCTCTATTTGACTCATACTCGACTTGATATTTTTTATGCAGTGAGTGTGGAATATAGACACATGGATCAGCCACATGACATCCATTGGAAGGAAGCAAAGAGAATCTAGCACTTTGTGCAAGGAACAAAAACACATGGGATTCAGTATGTGTTGAAATATTGTAACTTCGAAGATTATTATAAATGTATTTTATTGTTGTAACCTATCGAAGATGTTTTATTCCTCCGTCAGGATGTTATTATTGTATTTGTTCATTATAGAGTCATTAGGTAAAACCTCCATGGTAATCCGGGTCAATAGAACCCTCAAGGATATAATATTATATTGTTTTGTGTCTTCCTAAGTGAAGTCAGCCCAATAAGTTTGTTGGGGACGACCTTGTTAGAAAAAAAAATTATTCACCTAGCTCTACATCGCCTAAACCACATGAATACATCATATTCTTACCATACTTCCCTTACTTTTGAGCTTCACAATTGTATCTCCACAAAAATGGTTTAGAACATTATTATTTACTATGGTTTACCTTCACTCTCTCCAAAAAGGGGTTTAAAACCCTAAAAAATGGTCAAAACCATTAAAAAAGGTTCAAAAACCCTAAATGAGAGAAAAACATAGGAAAATACCATGGGTAACCACATTGGTTAAAAAAACCCTAGATCCATTCTATAAATACATTGTGAAGGGCTCTCCCAAAACACCTTTTTTCTCATTTTCATTTTGTTAGTACACAGGGACACCTTTTTCTCTCAGGTATTCACACACCTTTTTTCCACCATATCATTTCCATACCATTCCCACTTAGTACATTGAGACGTTCTCCATACACACCTCGAGAACCAACCTGTGGAGAGGTGGAGCACTACCAAGATGACCATGGTGGCCCACTTTACAAGAAAGAAGGTATAACATTTGTTTATTTGTATTTTATTTATTTTATCCCTCGTATATATATTTTCTTTGTGTTACTAATCTATTTTATTATTTTAGTTTTCCATGAAATCTCCCTTATGGTCCCATTGACAGAAGGCTGGTTCTTTTGCACGTAATAAGGGAGAAATCACTGTTACAGTTTTAACAACTTCGCTGGTCGATCTTGTCGGATCCCTGTTTTTGCAGGCTTGCTATAGGTTTGTCTTCAATTTCTTCCTTCATCTGTCACTGATTGGGCCCCCAAGTGGCTGATCTGAACCTTGACTGCATCATTTCCTACTCCTTCGACCCCTTCCCACTCTTTCTTTTTTAATTTTTTCCAATTCGGGGACAGTCGAACCTATTGGACCAGAAGCTGTGACCTAGTCTCTCCTTTTCACCCGATAAGTGCAACCTAGGTCACGAACTTAGCCCTAATATGCATGACCTAGATCACATAGCCAAATTGTGCCTGTCCCCATTAATGGAGTGACCCCAGTTGCTCCTATGACCCTATTCCATGTGACTCAGTCACATCTGATCCTCTATTAGACGTGACTTGGTTGTTTTTTGTCCATATCACCTCTTCCTCTGTGTTTTGTGTGACCCATATCACGTATGTTCCTTTGACAAGAGCAAATTTCAATTTATGATTTGTTTTCTCTGCCTGTTTCAGAACCCTATCTATCCCAAACCTGTGTCCAAACCTTTTTTTTTGTCCAAACCTTCTTTGTTACAACCCATTGTTGGTTTCCTGCAAAAATTTATTTATTACTCATTCGTTTCAAGGTTGGAAGGAATATTTTTTTTTTACATACAAGTGCACACACACTCACACCATTAAGTGAACATGCTCGGTTCATGACCCTGAGAAAATCCTTTAAAAAGAATTAATTAACATAATAACATTTGGATTGGGGTATAAACCCCATTTGCTTAACTATGGGAAGTACTTGGGCATAGCCCTAAAACTCATCGTGAGAAATACCACAGGAACCCCGAAGTAACTGGCCATTGAGAGGACTTGCCAATCAAAAAGGGAAGCGGCCCCCACCGGATTGACTAGTTCCCACCCATGAGGAAAAACAAGAGATGTCGTTTGTGGAAAAGAGGCTATCAATTTTACCTGATCCGTAGTGGGGGGTACTTCACCAATACGCAAGCCATCAGACATCATTGGTGGCCGAGTGACTCCTTTTGAGCCATTAGGAAGTCAATTAAAAATGGGGTCCATATTCATTTCCCGTAACTAAAATAATCCATCATTTCTCCACCATGTTATTCTTATCGAATTAGGGGGCACACCCCTCAGTTTGTTTCTTTGAATCATCACCATCGAAGCCATATTTGACATCACTCAACACTCTCAGATCCACACACAACCTGTGAGTCTGGTGCTAATTCCTACCAATATGAACCCATTTTATTCACTGCCCCATCTATCCCCATGGATGGTACGCATATAGATCCATTCCATGGAGTTATATATGGCAGTTTATCCCTTCTAACGATCCCATCACCACTACACACACTGCTGCTGGTATGCTACCTACTAGTGGAAACCCCACACTAGCTACCGTGGTTCCTACCATACCACCCTTTATACCTAGGGGTAGTTGCCCTTCCACATCCATTATGACTAACCCTCGTATGGGAGTTCAACCTCACCAGCCCTCAATCATGCAAGGAAAATATGTTCCCATAGCCACCAACACCATTGGTGGTCCTTCCTGAGCCAACCTCGGTTCTAGCCTACCTTTTATGGATTGCCTCAACATGCCAGATTTGGCAAGGTTAACAAATGACCCCATTAGTCATCAAGCATATTGGCCTCCCATGCATACAAAGCTTCCCTCATACATCCCTAAGTTTGATGGCAAGGCAAGCAAGGGCCCTCAGAACCACATCATGTCTTTCCACTTGTGGTGTTCATCGAACAACATTGTGGATGAATCTGTTAGATTGAGGTTGTTCCAGTGCACACTTATGGGTGCTATGTCCAAATGGTACATTGAGCTGCCTCATGCCACTTACCCTGAATTATCCTCACTTTCCTCAATGTTCCTTCAATACTTTCAGCTACCCATTCTATATGAAGAGGGAGTGGAGATACTTTTATCCCATTTCCAAACCACAACTACCCACATCACAGATCATATCCATGAGTGGCGACGTCGATGTAGCTTATGAAAGATCCAATTGGATGATAGGATAATCCTTGACTAGTTTCTCAAAACCTTACTCCCACCCATAGCCATGGACGTCGCATCTAAGAAACCCCAAACTAAGGAGGAAGCCATCCTAAAGGATCAATGTAATACCCCGTGTGTTAAAGCCCCGAACATATATAATTTGTAATTGTGGCACATGATGCCGGAAAAAGGGTCATTAATGACCTAGAGACATTATAATTATTTTGTAAATAATTAATTAATGAAAACAACTGGCACATTAGGGACCACTAAAAGAGTATGGGGGGACTAGATCCACAATGTGAGGGGGAATGGGGACATTCCTAGAACTTTAGAACTTGTTTGGTTGATCTTGGTCCATATTTATGCCTTAGTGGCTTTATTAATTAATGATCGCCCATACATTGTACAAATGACCCAACTTTTGATTAATTTATCCTATGTTGGTATTATTGAGCCTAATTCATGATTTAGTAGGCCTCCTTAGTGTTTCGGTGGTGTTACCACCTAAGTTGTACTTAGTGTTTTTTTATCAAGTGAGCCCGGTGAACCAGACAAAGATGATTTGTTCGGACTTTAGAAGACCTTCAGAATTGCTTCTAGGAAGTGCTTGTTGTACTATATCACATGTTCATACCCTGTAGGGGAGTTGTAATAAAATGTCCTAGCATGGTAGTGTCTATAAAAGACTCGGTCTCTTGGAATTTATTTTTCAATCCCATCAGCCCAGATTTTTTTTTACGTTGGTTATTATTGGTTGTTGAATAAGCGACTGATAATTTCTGAGTTTTTCACTCAATACCTCCAAAGTTGGGGTGGTCAGCTTGGCATTTAGGCCTATTGAGGTTATTAGAGTCTGTGTGTCAATGTATAAACATGATAGGCATTATATTTGAGTCATATGAACATGTCTAAGTCCCCCTAGGTTTTGTTTTATTTTGTTTTATTTTTATGTTTTTTTAAAGTTTTAATTTTTCCAAAACTTAGGCTATTTTTTATAGTCTAAATGGAAAAATTGGTTTTGTAATAAAAGTGGGCTCAGAAATTAGTTTCAGTCATGGCGGTGATCATTTTATAACTCAAAGCACCTGGTAAACCCATAAACCCACTTTTCCTAAGTTTTGAGTGATTTTCCCATCACTCAGGTAAAAAAACCTTAAAAATCAAATATTGATTATTTTAATTGATAAATTAATTAAATAATGGAGAAAATACAAATCCCTAAACCAGTGGAATTTGCTTTGATTTGATTGAAATCGGTCTCATCTTATTTGGATTGACTAGAGATGACCATGCCTTGATTGAAGGAGTTGATCTGGGCTGAAGAGGGAGTGCACCACAACATGCATCCTTGGGATTTGTGCCCTCTCTCTCTCCTCCACATGTGTCGGCTCATCTGGATGTGGTTTGGTTGATGTTTCAATTAACTAGTTGATGTGTCAGTTCGATCAACACTTCGATTGTCAGTTACACTCAGATCAAACTCATTTAGACTCAGATCAAGCTCAACTTAACTCCTCATGTAGCTGCAGTCCCTCTCTCCTTGGGAATTGCGCCCCCTCTGGGTTAGGGTTTCAGTTTTTGCTATAAATAAATCATAGTTTCCTCCTTTCCAAGCTAGTTAGAGTTGGAAGAAGGGCTTGCTAGTTGTAATTGATACAATATTCTATGATTTACTGCAATAAAGAAAGCTTTGGAGGCTAATGGTGTGGTACAATTGTGTGTGGGCCATTATTGTCTGATCTTCATGAAGTAATCTGTGTGTTGTTTCAAATTTTTGCATCTTGAATTAAGAATCTGGTTCAACAAAGATTGATCCCAATAATTGGAAATAGAGGAATATAAGCAAGTTTACTTGTTTCTTCTATGTTGAATACATGCACTTAGAGATCTAGATCTGACATGTTTATAAGTTTATATGCATGTAGTCTTAGCTTTGATTTATGTGTAAACACCAGATCTCACGGGTTTGCAAGTCTTTTATTGATTTACAGGTTGCTTGGTTGGTAAGAATCATGGATCTAGTTTGAATCCACATTACTTTGAACATCTCTAAATGACATAGTCCCTCAGCATCCCAATACGAATCCTTTGGGCTAGCTCTTTGCGGCAACAAGCCTTTCCTCTCTATATCTATTCCTCCCTCTAAATTTAAAATTTTACCTAGTTACTTGGTTCATAGATTTGATTGGTTTAGATATATCATATTATAGTAAAATTTAACATAGATCTACCTTCTTAAAGCTCATAATCTAGATCATGTTCTTTAAAAAGGTTTCATAAGCATTCTAGATCTAGCTTTAGGGAAATCGTCTTTTTTGCATGGCATTTTAAAGAAAATTTGTAGCTTGCATGGATTAGATTTCTCTTTCGTGATTTAAAAGATAAATCCAACAATTAGTGTACATCATGTTGGCTGCCCAAAAATAAATCCAATATCACAAGGAAATCTTGCTTTCCTTGGTTCCTTTTTTCACCCTAAGCTTTCCTTGGTTCCTTTTTTCATCCTTTCTTAACTAGTTTTAACTTAGCTGTTTTCGGTTAAAAGTGTGTTGACCCAAAGGTACTTACAAAGTTATTTTTGGAATATTTAAGTTTAATAATATTGATGGTTTTTATCAGGTATAACAAAAAAGAGGAGGAGGTGCTGTCCGAAAAGTGACTTTTGGGCCATTCGAATACCCCCAAGGGTCTCCCCATTGTCTGAAATCTTTAATTTTTGCACTTTTTAAGATATTGGATTCATTATGGATAAGAAACAAGAGGAATTATATCATTTTCCTGATATTGTAACCACTGATAATAAAAAATATTTTCGAATAGGCTCTTTCGAGCCCATTCCCCATCCCCCCTGAGGGGGATTCGTGTCCTTTTTTCCTTTTTTTTTGCTCTAGACTAGTTTTATTTATGAAAAATAGTGTACTTTGATTACTTTCATCATATATTCCATATTATAAAGTCAAATTAACTTTAATACTTACCCCACGAATCCCGATTGAACCAAAAGGTGAAAGAGGATCGTGGTAGATTTAATTAGAGAACCTATGGTTTGTTTTATTTTTGTTGCTTCATTATTCACTTTTAATTTTTGCAAGCAATCAATTAAAATAAACCCCCTCCTTTATTCCCCAATTGATCTCCACTTGGACTGAAAGAGGTTCCTGGAGGGTTTTCTTTCTAATAAAAACACATCAATTAAAGTTTACTAAAAATTACAAAGACTCCGGTGTGTATGCTTTGCGTTTTGGCTGCGGTTCATCCGATTAGTCAAGCTGCATCAAAAGCAATGTGGGTGACTAGATTAGTTAGGTTTCACTTTCCCTAATTAACCACCATTAGGTGAAAATTCAACGCTTCAAACAAACCGTAAGCGGTGGAAAAATACCCAAAGCAGTGGGAACAACTGGAAAGTGACCTCGAGGCATCGATCTCTATTACACCCTAACGGGTGTATTATGAACACAGTCTTCAAGAATCCATCCAGCCCAAAAACACCTTGCAGGTAGCCGTGAAGATTTATTTTTGGACATACTCCAAGTACCCCTCGGGTATATCTAGAGTCTCCCCTCGCCTAATTTAATCCACTCATTTTTAATATTAACTTAAAATGTACCAAGAGACAATTGCAAAACATTCACTCCAAGCACATGCAAGAACATTTAATCATTTTGTGACTCCATTTTAAGGCACTGGTTATTTGTTTACTTCTTTCGATATATATATTGTGTGTCAGCATTGTGCTTACTTGTGTTTATTTTTCATCTTGTTATCTGTGGTTCTTAACTGTTAATTTCAAGCTCCTACGCAACTTATTCAATTTAATACCAGCATACTAAATTAATTAGCCTTAGTAACTTAATAGGGTCTACCCCTGTTGTCTTCATTAGGATTTAGGAGTTGGAGTCAAGAACAAGGTGATAGCCTTGACTTGAGACTTGCCCCCAAGGACACACCGAGTGGCTTGAAGATTTCTGCCACGTCCCCCCTAGGTGTGTGAAATGCAGAAACAGGCGGGTGCCACTTGTTGATTGAGCCCCTTTGGTGTTTTTGTAACTCCTTGTGTAAATACTTGTGTAAATATTTGTGTAACTCTTCTGTAAATCCTTTTGTAACCCCCCTTTTCTATTTTGGGAAGATGCCTTGGCTTATGTGACACCTCACCTCACTAATTTTGAGTTGGGTGGAGTGGCTTGGAGTTATTCTCCTTGAAATTTAAAATTCCTTGGGTTGGATTAGAGTTAACCTTATGTGGTTGATTTACCCCCCCATTGGATTGAATCAAGTTGGCTTACCATGGTTTTATTTTGACCCATTGAGTTAGAATTACCTTATTTGTTCTATAAATACATGTTTGATATCCTTGGTTTGGGGGTTTTTTGTCATGGTTCTTTTAGATGGTTGTTGATTATGGTTGTTCATACCTTTGATGTTCCTTTGTTGCCACTACTTAGCTTTTTCCTTGGCATACACATAAATCCTGATGGTGAATGGCGATATCTCGATGGCCTATGGGGTCTGGATTACCATTGCACCTAGTAGTGGGGTGGAAGAGGAAGTATGTGGTGAGGAATAGTGTTTTGGATTCTCAAGCTGATACTTGAGTTATTATTTAGTGCACCTCTATTGTAGATCTATGGCCTCAGCTCGAGGGTGGCCTGTCAAAGTGAGATCTGGCTTGGTAGTGCCAAAGGCTAGGTGGAATGTGGTCCGGATGATGCCAGTTGCGGATTGATAAGATACGTGATTTATCTCATGTTTATTTAATTTACTTGGATCTGATCAAATTTATTTATGGATGCACATGAAATGTTTGAGTTGTTTGTGGAAGAATTTTCTCATAGAATTTAATCTATTTATGCAAGTAAATTTAATGAAGGAATTGGAAACTAGTTTTTGAGATTTTGTGCACAAATTGTTTGAGAAAACAATTATTTGGTACCTCTGCTGCAGAACTGATATTTATTCCCCTTTTTATTATATTCTATGTATTTTGAGGGTGCAGTGTCCTTGGAATGGTTTAAGACACTTCTCTTTGGTGCTTTTACCTTTTATTCGAAAACTAGTTCTTCGATCAGATTGTTTGGCATAGTTTGGAGAATTATCACGTGAAGTGTTTGTAAAAATTCCTAAGTGTTACTTTTATTTTTATATATGATAAATAATATTGAAATTTGTTTGATAATGTGAGGATAAATATTCTTGGTATTGTTGGGGAAATGTCTACCGAAATTCTAGATCAATTTCCAATTTCTAGCTCCTTCAATGGAATTGTTTTGAGTATATTTGTGACTTTGCATATGAAGTGTTTGAAAAAATGTTAGAATGAGATATACCTATGTTATGACCGATAAAACATTTTATTTAGAGTTGGAATTTCATTTGAATTATTCTACGATCTGTTGATTTAAATATTCTAGTGATTCCTAGAATTGCTAGTTAATTTGGATGAGTAGAATTAACTTATTTTGTGGATTGTTTAATGGAATATATATGGGTGGAAATCTACAGCCATATGACTGTAAGTGATCCCTGATATTATTTCCATGAGATAAAATAGTCATATATCTCTCTTTGTTTGGAATTTGGAAGGTTTAATTGAAAACTATGTACATTGCAGTGAAATTGACAAATAGTTTTTGGATTCAAATCTCTGTTTTTGGTAAAAGATGATTGTACAGCCATATGATTTATTATTCGTTATTTAATTATGCTATAGAATGCTATTTTCCATATCTGTACCTTCACCTCTATGTGCATCGAAACTCGTTACGATTGGTTTGATTGAATTACTGCAGTATTTATTAACTAGTTGTATTGATTGAACTTGAAATATCCTTCGTTTATGTACTCGGATCTGATCTGCAAAAGTACTTTATTTTGTTGTACATGCATGCTTAAATATGTGTATAATGGCTGTAGGTTCAATTTTTGGTTCATTGGCATGGTTGTGTGTTGAATTCGTGCAAGACTAGTTGTTAGTATTGAACAACTAGTTAACTAGTTCTCGTGGAATCATTTTCATAATTACTATGTTTAATTTATTGGGAAATGGTAATTAGACCTAATTTACATTTTGTTAGGTGTTAATTAGCCATTGGACTTGATAAATAGTGGTTAAGTGATAAACAAATGAAATTATAATAAGTGCCATCAATTATGCGCTAATTGTTGTTAGTTATCGTAATTGGGACACTAACCAGCGTAGATCCAAATCCTAGGCTCTATCAAGCGCCGAGATGGATCAAATCTATCGAGGTGCAAACCTCTTCTTAGGTATAAATTGATTTGATTCAAACCAAAAAACACATCTTTTAATTTAAGGTCCACATATAATTTTATTATTATTAATATTTAGTATTATTTATGGCCGACATATAATATTTTTTTATTTTGTTAAGAACAAACATTGCATCTTTTCCCCACTCCTACAATCATGAGTTGTTTAGGAGGCCTTGCACATGGTATTAAAACCATTTTCAAGGCCCTCCTAAACCATGTACAATAAAACCATGGGCTATTTAGGAGGCCTTGCACCTCCTAAACCATGTACAATAAAACCATGGGTTGTTTAGAATGCCTTGCACATGGTTTTAAAACCATGTGCAAGGCCAACATTTTTTTTGTGGATAATTCAATTTTGTGTTTTTTTCTTGACTCACATATTTTTTTAATGGATAATTAAATTTTTACTTTTTTATTGTTTTGTTAGGTAGGAAGATTACAACATCTCCCCCATATTAGATTTTTTTTGTGGCCGACATTTATTTTGGCCTATTAGAAAATTTAGTTTTTATTAATAAAAATAACTTTAGGAAGTGATTTTATTTTTTATTTTGTGTTACAAAATCTCTACCATAATATTCACTATCACTATTATTTTTTTCCAACATGTTATAAACATTACATCACGTTACAAGATCTCTCCCATAATATTCACTATCACTATTATTTTTTGCCGACATGTTAGTAACGTTACATCACGTTACAAGATCTCCCCCATACTGGGCTGTAGAGCGCCTCTCGACGCAATTACTAATTAGTCATAATTAAGAGTAAATGGAATTTAGATGTGGAATTTATGTCTCAATTGGATTGGAATGGATATTTGTTGTTGCTAGGTGTTAGTAATCCTTTCTAGCCCTTGGATTAGAGATTAGAATAATTATTGAATTTATTTTAATCTATTTGTAATTAAAAGGACTTTGTCATGAAAAAAAATATTGAAAAAAGAATTTTAATGTTTGTTTAACTAATCCATTTTGATAAAATTATCTAATTAGTGTTAGAGAGCTAATGATATGTCCCTTAGTCCCATTGATATCCCCATGGGACATTACAAGTGGTATCAGATCTTAGTTTCCAACACTGCGGCTGTTGGGCATTCTACAAATTTATTATCTTATGTATATGTGCATTTGGAGTTTACAAATGTGCTAAGTAAAATTAATTTAACCTCCCTTATGTTAATAGAAGAATAAGAAACCTCACTTCGGAGATTATTTCTTTGTATTTCTTAGAATGAATTAACATTGAATATTGGATGTTTAATGATTGATTGGTAATTACTATGTGGCGCATGTCTAGTAATTGACTTTGACTTGATTGGTTGATGTCTTCTGGATGATGTATTCTGATTGATGTATTGTGATCATTGTATTATCCTTGATGAATCTTGGTTGATGTCTTCTGGATGATGTATTCTAATTGATGTATTGTGATCATTGTATTATCCTTGATGAATCTTGGTTTATGTCTTCTAGATGATGTATTCTGATTGATGTATTGTGATCATTGTATTATCCTTGATGAATCTTGGTTGATGTCTTCTAGATGATGTATTCTAATTGATGTATTGTGAACATTTTATTTTCCTTGATGAATTTTGGTTGATGTCTTCTGGATGATGTATTTTTATTGATATATTGTGATCATTGTATTATCCTTGATGAATTTTAGTTGATGTCTTTTGGATGATGTATTCTGATTGATGTACCGTGATCATTGTATTATCCTTGATGAATCTTGGTTGATTTATTCTAATTGTGTATTTTGATTAATGTATTCCATTTGATGTATGTTGGTTGATGTATTCTGATTGGTGTATTATGATAATTGTATTTTTCTTGATGAATCCTAGTTAATGTATTATGATTGTGTGTTCTAATTGATGTATTCTTATTAATGTATTCTAATTGATGTATGATGGTTGATGTATTGTGGTTGATGTGATTTGATTGATGCTCATATGGTTAGTTGATGCATGTATGGTTGTCCTTGGTTGATATTACATGATTGATATATGATTGATATACGTTGAGATATTATGAATTGATCGTCGATGTATTTATGGATGATGTATGCATGAGGGTAATTATATGATTGATATTAGTTAATGAATAATGTCTTTTGAGTGATCTCTAAGAAGAATTATACTTTGTGTTGAGATGAAAAGTAACAGGTTGTTATGGCCTTTCTGGTTCGTAGTTAGATTAGAATTGTTGCATATAACTTAGCTTTGCTTGTTACATTAAAATGGAAAAGTATTTAGGTGATCTTTGAAAATATTTATCCTTATGATATTTGTTGGAAGTATCTTGCTAGGGTATCCTTGTAGTATATCAAATACCTTTGTTGAAATGCAGTAGGCGGACTGGCTCAGGAAATGCTCAGGAATTCATAATTTCTGTGTTTGTGTGTAATCCTTGGTGTCTGCTACAATTTGATAACCTCAGTACTAAGATAATTGTGTGTACATCCTTGTTTGGCATCTGAACTGATTTGAGGAATGGAAATGGAATCTAGAATTTCTTGATAAATCTATAGTGTGAAGGAACCTCACAGACCAATCTAGAAGGATGGTTTAATTCTTTGCATACCCTGAATAGAACTGGAAGGGAAGGCATGGCCTGAGGTACTGTGTAGCAGAGAAGGGAATGCTTCCTTGTGTTGGGTGTGTAATTGTTTAGAAGTTAGGCTAGATTCGATGTGGGTGTTCATAGCTCTGGGGTTGAACTCACTAACTTAGTAGTCAGTCTTTCTACCTCCTTGGCAGCTTGATGAATCCAACTCGAATGATGGCTTGGCTGGTAGCCTGATAAACCCATGTGTTGGCTTGGTTGTGTTAAGTGTGAATTTGGCTAAGTGTAAACCATTGCTTATGTAAGTGTGATAAACCCAACTGGAATGATGTCTTGGCTGGTAGCCTGATAAACCCATCTGTTGGCCTGGTTGTGTCTCATGTGAATTTGGATAAGTGTAAACCACTTCCTTTGTAAGCTTGATAAACCCAACCGGAAGGATGGCTTGGCTGGTAGCCTAATAAACCCATCTATTGGCTGGGTTGTGTCTCATGTGAATTTGGCTATGTGAATTTGGCTAAGTGTAAACCACTACCTGTGTAAGCCTGATAAACCCAACTAGAAGGATGGCTTGGCTGGTAGCTTGATAAACCAATCTATTGGCTTGCCTATGTCTCATGCGAATTTGTCTAAGTGTAAACCATTGCCTGTGTAAGTATGAAAAACCCAACTGTGTTGGATTGACTAAGTTTTATTGTATCCTTGTCTATGGGTGAATTCTTCTAGTGTTCCTGATTCCTTGGGGAAATCATGCCTAGCTCAGGGGTCGCAGTGCTACTGAGAGATTAAAGAGCACACTAGCCTATGGTTGGGTGGAACGTTGCAGCGGCATAGCTATTTGCGGGAGAAGCTTCTTTCAAGATAAGTACCCCGTTGTATTTTATTTTTGCAACTGTATTTTGTTTATGAATTACTATGAACATGTTGAATGCTTGAATGTATGATTTTTCTTCCACTATATGGTGATAATGTATGCATCTGTGTATCTTTAAGTTCATGCATTTTTATATTATGTTCATGGGGATTAGATTTCCCGGGTCGATAGATGTTAGTCGCGTCCTCTCTGCTGAGTAGAGGGGCGGGGACATGACAGTGGTATGAGTAGATGCATTTCTTATTATTGAAAGTGATTAGAATAAGATTTCATTAGATGCATTTCAAGTATTTGTTGAAGAAGTATCTAATCTCGAGTACCTTGCATATACTGAAGTATTTCCTGTAATTAATTATAAAATTTATTTTTTGAAAGATGTATTTTAAGAATCGTATTGAATAGTATATATGTTTACTGCTAACCATGTGTCTGTTGGGAATGTGAAAAAGCATACTTGTTAAAGAAGCATCTCTATTTCAATTATCTTTGTTGAAGAATATGGTTTAGCTGTTGGGACTAAGTTCTTGGATTCCCTCGGAGAGAAGTATAGTATCCATTTCCAGAGAGGTATTCTGGTGGATTGTCACCCCTTTGCTTACATCATATCACTCTACTAGTCTAGGTTCTTGCACAGGAAGCCAAGAAATGGGATGGCGATCCCATAGGCAGTAGAGATGAACATGAAAGTAGTAGTGGGAAGCATTTAGGTTCTCATAAGAGGTAGTTCTAAGAGTTACTAAAATGATTGCGCTCTTCTTATGGGAGGAACATTGTCCCGTTGAAACTAGTTGCCAAAATTTGAGATAAGTATTCTCTCATGTGCTATTCATGTTATTGTATTTTGTATAGGTTCCATGGTGATTGATTTATGATATCTTTATGTTCATGGTTTAGGAGTTAAAGAATACTCTTATATCATGTCTCGTACATTTGTATACTTGATGTTAATAATATGGTTAATTGAAATATGATTTTCAGGTGAATGTATCTTTGTTGAAATTTGAAGGCCCTGTAATGGGGATTGAATATTGACCCTCGCTACTAGTATTGGTTCTAGCACAGGAATCCAGAAAATGGGATGGTGATATCTTGAGGAACAAGTTAAGTGAAGGGAGTCATATCCCATAGGCAGTGGAGACAGACAGGAAAGTAGTAATGGGAAATATTGTGGTTTCTCGGAAGAGGAGTTTCGAGCACTACTACTTGAAAACTGAACATAGTGATTCCTTTGAAAGTTGTAAAATCATGTATGTATTATGCATCAAGGACGATACATGGTTTAATGGGGAGGGGATGTAATACCCCCTGTGTTAAAGCCCCAGACATATGTAATTTGTAATTATTTATTATTGTGGAACAGGGTGCCAAAAAAAGGGTCTTTAAGGACCTAGAGACATTATTATTATTATTTTGTAAATAATTAATTAATGAAAACAACTAGCACATCGAGGACCACTAAAAGAGTATGGGAGGACTAGATACACAATGTGAGGGGGAATGGGGACATTCCTAGAAATTTAGAACTTGTTTGGTTGATCTTGGTCCATATTTATGCCCTAGTGGATTTATTAATTAATGATCGCTCAAACATTGTACAAATGACCCAACTTTTGATTAATTTATCCTATGTTGGTATTATTGAGCCTAATTCATGATTTAGTGGGACTCCTTAGTGTTTGGGTGGGTGCCACTTGTTGATTGAGCCCCTTTGGTGGTCTTGTAACTCCTTGTGTAAATACTTGTGTAAATACTTGTGTAAATCTTGTGTAAATCTTTTTGTAACCCCCCTTTTCTATTTTAGGAAGATGCCTTGGCTTGTGTGACACCTCACCTCACTAATTTTGAGTTGGGTGGAGTGGCTTGGAGTCATTATCCTTGAAATTTATAATTTCTTGGGTTGGATTATGGTTAAAATATTGTGGTTGATTTACCCCCCCATTGTATTGACTCAAGTTGGATTACCATGGTTTTATTTTAACCCATTGAGTTAGAATTACCTTATTTGTTCTATAAACACATGTTTGATATCCTTGGTTTGGGGGATGTTTTTCATGTTTATTTTAGATGGTTGTTGATTATGGTTGTTTATACCTTTGATTTTATTTTGTTTCCACTACTTGGATTTTTCCTTGACCTGCACATAAATCCTGATGGTGAATGGAAATATCTCGATGGCCTAGGGGGTCTGGATTACCATTACATATGGTAGTGGGGTGGAAGAGGAAGCATGTGGTGAGGAATAGTGTTTTGTATTCTCAAGATGATACTTGATTTATTATTCAGTGCACCTCTATTTTGTGTATGTGGCCTCATCTCGGGGGTGTCCTGTCAAAGTGAGATCTCGCTTGGCAGTGCCAAAGGCTAGGTGGAATGTGCTCCGGATGATGCCAGTTGCACATTGATAAGATAAGTGATTTATCTCATCTTTATTTAATTTAATTGGATATGATATGATTTATTTATGTATGCACATGAAATTTATGAGTTATTTGTGGAAGAAGTTTCTCATAGAATTCGTCTATTTATGCAAGTAAATTTTATGAAGGAATTGGAAACTAGTTTTTGGGATTTTGTGCACAAATTGTTTGAGAAAATAATTATTTGGTACCTATACTAAAGAACTGATATCTCTTATCATTTTCAATATATACTGTGTATTTTAATTGTGTAGTATCCTTGGAATAGTTTAAGACACTTCTCTTTGGTTCTTTTACCTTTTCCTCGAAAACCAGTTCTTCGATTGGACTCTTTGGCATAGTTTGGAGAATTATCACATGAAGTGTTTGTAAAAATTCCTGAGTGTTAATTTTATTTTTATATATGATAAATAATATTGAAATTTGTGTGAGAATGTGAGGATAAATCTTCTTGGTATTGTTGGGGAAATGTCTACCGAAATTCTAGATCAATTTCCAATTTCTAGCTCCTTCAATGAAATTGTTTTAAGTAGATTTGTGACTTTTCATATGAAGTGTTTGACAAAATGTTAGAATGAGATATAAATATGTTATGAATGATAAAAAATGTTATTTAGAGTTGGAATTTCATTTGAATTATTCTACGATCTGTTGATTTAAATATTCTAGTGATTCCTAGAATTACTAGTCAATTCAGATGAGTAGAATTAATTTATTTTGTGGATTATTTAATGGAATGTATATGGGTGGAAAGCTACATCCATATGACTGTAAGTGATTCCTTATATGATTTCAATGAGCTAAAATATTCATATATCTCTCTTTGTTTGGAATTTGGAAGGTTCAATTGAAAACTATGTACATTGCAGTGAAATTGGCAAATAGTTTTTGGATTCAAATCTCTATTTTTGATAAAAGATGAATGTACAGCCATATGCTCCATTATTGGTTATTTAATTGTGTTGTAGAATTCTATTTTCCATATCTGTACCTTCACCTCTGTGTGCATCAAATCTCGGTATGATTACTTTGATTGAATTGCTGCCAGTATTTATTAACTAGTTGTATTGATTGAACTTGAAATATCCTTCGTTTATGTACTTGGATCTGATATGAAAAAGTACTTTATTTTGTTGTAAATGCATGCTTAAATATGTGTATAATGGCTGTAGGTTCAATTTTTGGTTCATTGGCATGGTTGTGTGTCAAAGTCGTGCAAGACTAGTTGTTAGTATTGAACAACTACTTAACTAGTTCTCGTGGAATCGTTTTCATAATTACTATGTTTAATTAATTGGGAAATGGTAATTAGACCTAATTTACATGTTGTTAGGTGTTAATTAGCCATTGGACTTGATAAAAAATTGTTAAGTGATAAAAAAATGAAATTATAATAAGTGCCATCAATTATGCGCTAATTGTCGTTGATTATCGTAATTGGGACACTAATTACTAATTAATCATAATTAAGAGTAAATGGAATTTAGATGTGTAATTTATGTCTCAAATGGATTGGACTGGATATGTGATGTTGCTAGAAGGTGTTAGTAATCCTTTCCAACCCTTCGATCAGACATTTGTATAATTATTGAATTTATTTTAATTTATTTGTAATTAAAAGTACTTTGTCATGAAAAAAATATTGAAAAATGAATTTTAATATTTGTTTAACTAATCCATTGTGATAAAATTATCTAATTAGCATTAGAGAGCTAACGATATGTCCCTTAGTCCCATTGATATCCCCAAGGGACATTAAACTCAACAGTTCGACTTGATTTTTTTCTAGTTTGGTTATTTATACGCCATATACTTGATGCTCCTCTCACCGACACCTCTCATTGAGATACACCGGGGGAATATCACAATGCTGATGGAGCCATCGAATCTATCACCCATCACCCTCCATTCTACATGGCCTCTCCCATGATGCCATAACACCCGAGTAACACCCATTGATGTTTCCCAACCTAGTTATTCCCCTGATTACTCATGTATGATGGCTCATTCCGGAGCCACCCCCTCCTTTGCACCTCCCACACCAAATCATCACGTCCATGGACTAACTTGTTCGGCACAATCATGTTATATCCAAGTGGATGGATTTGCAGCCCCCATAGCTTCTCTGGCCTATTATGCACCACCTGTGCAACCCACTCCGGCTCTGTCCCTAACTCCTCCAGTATCTATAGGACAGGTTTATGCTCATCAAAACCTTCCTAACCAACCCACCCCCAATAACTAACAAGGGCATGGAAAGAACAAGAAAGGAAGAAACTGAGGCAATAATCAACCCTAAGGAGGTGACCAACAAGACAACCCTCCAAACAATAACGGTGTCGAACCTCTTGCACAGAATCCCCAGCATTCCAATCAGCATGGGAAGAACCCACAGTTACAGAACAACAATATTTATGCTATTAGAAACACCTATGGTCATTATACTCATTTGTGTCCTCACATGGCTCACATCTAACAACTTCTCCATAATGACACTCAACATGATCTGAGCGCAATTTCTCTGGCTCAACCAAACCCAGCACCACTAGGTCCTCTGCCTATGGTGCTCCAAAACCCCCTACCACACCAAGGAATGGTGGAAACCCCACCCTTGGCCCCACCTGCTCCCACAACTCCTTCCATGGCCCCATCTACTGAGGATGGTGTCCATCACCTCATGACATTTTCATCTGATGTCAACCTTCAAACACGATGCAACTAGTATGTATCTACCATAGAAACCGTTTACCCATCAGCTGCATCTACCTATGCTGATTCTGAAACATCTCTCCACTTACCAAGACCCCCCACAGATGGGGCATCCAGATTTCCATGGTTTCCTATGTGTCATATCGCAAACAATGCTACTGCTAGAGCTGCCCTCAAGTATAGTATAGTTGATGACTTGGAACAATCTCCTATAGCCATGTATGCATTGGAATTGTTTAAAACTTTCCCAAAATAGTGTAAAGAATTTTTTTCCATGTTAGGTGTCATTGATCCCTCTGATTCTAGGTTGATCACCTTTGACTTGGATCAAGGAGAACCTAGGATGCCGTATACCGTCTCCTTCCAATTTCTGGTCTCAATTCAGAATTTTGTCATACATCGATGCATTATTGATGAAGCGGCATCCACCTATGTTATGTCAAATTTATTTTTGAAGAAAATTTGGTACCCTATCCTTCAAATTTCTACCACCAATATCCGCACCTACGATGTTCTCTCCACTCAGCCACAAGGGATTCTCATGAACGTTCCTGTTTAGCTAGCTAGTAAAACGGTGTTGATTGACATTGATGTTGTCAATGCCCAAATTAACTATAAAATCCTTCTAGGATATAGCTATATGTATGCCATGCTAGCTGTGGCCTCTACCGTCATTCGACTCCTGATGTTTCCTCATGATGGGAAGGTCATGACTGTCGACCAATTGAAATAATATGATCCTAAGGGGTCAGCCATGCTAGAACACATCCTTCCAACTATCAGCTCCACCATTGATAGTGTTTCCATTCCATCCTTGTATGTTGTTGGCTCGGGCTTGTTTTCCAATACTCCTATGATAGACATCTTTTTGTCCTTACCACCTCCTCCTATGTCGACTGAAGAATTGTATTTGTGTCCTATCACATCTAGTACCATTCTAAACACATTGAAACCTCAGTCACAACCTCAACATCAGTCACAAGGGAACTATTGGGGTTCATTCTCGATCCACACGATTACCTTCCTGCTTCCACAATCTGGCGTTGCGAGCAAGCCTGTCATGGCTACTCTAAACCTACCTAATTTTACACTAGGAATTCCTATGTGGTATCTTGATCCACCCATCACACCCTTAACCCCCTAGGTTGTTTTGACTCCCATCCAACCCATTGAGATGGTGTCACACCCAATTCCTAGTCCATTAAAGACTCTTCCCATCTCCAATCATGCCCCTCATCCTCCAAATAAGACTAGGGGAAAGGCTGTCAAAGAAATGACTAAACCTCGTCTGGATCCCCCTTGCACATTGTGAGATATCCCAATTCATGCGACACAAAATTTTACATAGTTTCCTATCCTTCGCACCCACATGGACACTATGGATATATCTGATGGCACTCTCGTAGTCACCGTTTTGAATTCTCTAACGGTTAAGAACAAGTCATTGTGAACCAACCATCCTTGCGTAGTTTGTGACTTGTATGGTCATTACTCTCACCATTTCCCAGAATTTCCTGTGTATCTGTCAACCCTTCGTGACCTTCAGAAACACTCTAGTGAGTCCAACATCATTATTCTTGAGGAGATCCAACCTCCAACTTATTCTTTGGACACAACCAACACCATATACATGATCTCCAGTTTCGCTATTCCTTCCAATTCCTAAAACATAGAGGAGCCCTCCGATCTATCTACACATTTTTTTAACAATAATGAGGAAATCCTTGAACCTATGTTGGCTCCTGAGTACCCTTGGGATGATATGCATCATCACTCATTCTTTATTCTCGATGAACCTCTTTCGTCATCGGACTAGTACTCAGTTGAATCCAAAGACATCATCCATGGCAAAGTTGACTGGTTCAAGAATCCCATTTTGACATGCGATGCCTTTGAAGAGGGTAATATAGATAACATTTAACCAACCATTAAATTCAACATATCAACCAACCATGAGGTAGTTGAATACATTACACTTGGATCATCTTTCTCCCCTGAAGAAGTGGCTTCATACAAAGCACTTTTTTAGGAATTTTGTGATTTTTTCGCTTGGTCCTATACTGAGATTCCTAGGCTTGATCCATCCATCGTCGAACATCATATCATCACTTGGCCTGATGTTGCGCCCATACGCCAAAAGAAAATACCCATTCACCCCTCAAAGGATCCCACTATAAAGGCTAATATTGAGAAACTGCGCAAAGTAGTTTTCATATACCCCATAGTGAATACGACTTGGGTTTCTAGTCCTGTTACCATTAATAAAAAAACATGGTGACATTCGTGTCTGTACTGTCTTTCATGACTTGAACTTGCCATGTCCCAAGGACAATTTCCCCACTCCGTTCATTAACTGGATCATTGATGCCTATGCCAGATATAAATTATTTTCTTTCATGGATGGTTTTTTCGATTATAATGAAATTCATATCCAGAAAGAAGACCAGTACAAGACTACTTTCACAACCCATTGGGGAACATTTGCATATCGAGTCATGCCATTCGGCCTTAAAAATGTTGGAGTCACTTTTCAGCGGGCCATGATGTGTTTCTTCCAAAACCTCATCCACATTATTTTGTTCCACCTAGATGACCTCACGGCTCAGTCTCAGAAGAGTTCCCAACATCTGGAAGACTTACGTCAAGTCTTCTTACGATGTCGCAAATACAACGTCCACTTGAACCCCTTCAAGTGTGCGTTTTGTGTTCCCGATAGGTGTTTATTCATATTCATCATATCTCACAAAGGGATTGCAGTTGATCCTTTGAAGGTTCAAGCCATTATGAATCTTCATCCCCCACGTACTTTGTGCCAATTGAAGAGTCTCCAAAGTAATGCCAATTTCCTTCGACGGAGGTTCTATGCCTGACGTCACCATGAGTATACTTTGGGCATAGTTTTATTTTTTGTTTTTCATTGATTTTACCATGATTCAGTGACCCCCTCTAGTAGTTTCTCCACATCTAGTCGTAGTGAGTCCATTGTAGAACTCTGTCCCATCATTTGAATTTGAGTAGGTGGATCTAACATATCCACCCTACCCCTATGCCATTGGTATCCCACTGGAGGGTGCAGTCCCACATTTGCACATGCACATAGTATTTTGCATGTATAATCTATCAACCACTATGCTAGCATACCTTTAGGTCCCGATACTTTCCCTGGAGGTCGAGTCCTCTCTGTATCTCCCCGGCATTCCATGCCCACGTCTGGATCATCCTCTACAAGGATAGGAAACTGCCATGATTGTGCAAAAAGCTCCCAGGTCAAGAAAAACCATTCTAGACTACCTCCCTCCCTACTGATTCTTCGGGCCATTTCATATGATTCACATCGATTTGCATGCCACCATGCAAATCACACCTTGTATGTTGAGCTATCTCTGTACCCATAGACCTCCTTTTGTTCTAGTTTTTATTTCGTGCACCATAGAACCATCCGGAGTCTATTTGAGACATCGTTCACACCACTTGGTTTGGTTTTACGCCCTCTATTTTTTGACAAGATCCTTGTCTCATTCTCTCACTATGATTTTTTGGGCCATTTCTTGGAATTCACCTCGATTTGCATGCCAACAAGAGAATCTCCCTTTGTATGTATTGGCATGTTCATGAGCCATCCGCTCCATTCATACTGCATAGTTGGCCATATTTTACCGCCATCCATCATACTGCAATGGGGCCCCATAAGTGTTCTACATTTATTCCCCTCAGCCATGTTCACAACACAACCTCTTTCCATATATCGAACACTTCCCCCTTGCTTGATTGACCATTACAGAGTTTCTATTAAGCTCTTTTCTGACTCCTAAAAGAATGAAAATATTTTCGAGCATGCTTGCTTCCTTTCACGCTCATTTATTTGAAAGGGCATCTATGTAGCCTTATTTATCTCATGTTTCAGACTATGTATACTATCATAAGAAAAGGACCACCTTGGCACACTCAAGCCAGGAACGTTTCCCTTTGTATCATTTTATGCTTTCTTGGACATTGGGACCATACTTTATGAAAAATCTCATTATAGGTTTTCTTTAAGCTCTTTTCCAGCTTTCTCATCAAGAAAATATTACCGAGAAAACTTGGTTTCGTTAATCCTTGTAAAAGTATGTGAATGAACATCCAATTAGTATAGGTTTAACCTTTTCTTGGCCTGATTGAACTACCAATGGCAAAGAAGTCTTCCTTCCCCAAACGTTGGGAGAGCTCTACTTTGTATAATTTTATCCTTTTTCAGGATCAAGAGACTACATACAAAAGAGAGACCACACTAGAGTCTTCTTCCTATTTTCAGACTCTCTAAAAATGAAAACACCATCAAGCATTTACTTTCTCGGTCTCACTAAAAATCGATGAGATCGTTTCATAATGGTGTCTTTAAGCACCACTACATATGATATTACAGTATGGAAACATCCCCCCATTGGGTTGCCTTAGCTTAGAGTATTCTTCAATGAGTCTTTCTTAGATCTCCAAGATATCACTAGTCCAGTTACTTCCCTTAGTATTTCCCTTTTGTAGTTGTCTTCCCGGTATTATAGCTATGATCCCTCTCCCATGAATCAGTTTCATTTGCTTCCAGGTCAGCCCTATCATCATACTTTGAACAAAGGAATTTTGAGTCCCCTGTACTCCCATGAACTTGTTCCTCCTTTCAGTGTGTCGGTCCCTAGATTGTCCCACATCTTTGGTTATCCCCATCGTGCTTCTTGTCAAGGACACATCATTTCCTTGATCAGTTGTAGGTCTCCCTCTGTTGACGTCAACAAATCTATTCCATAGGATAGACTGAGATGTCCTTGTATCTTGGTTTCATCCACCTCATTGATGAGTTCCTTGGACCACTTTAGAAGAGTCATTAGTGCCTCTTAGGATGGTTGTGTCTCACGTGCTCGACTTTAGCTACATCATCGCACTGTTGATATTCATATAGGGTATCGGTCCATCCATTATTTGGCTGAAGACCCTGATTGTCACCTGAATCTAGCACATTAGTGAGTCTACTATGGGACTCACATAGTTTCTTGTCCCTTGTGATTTCTGGGCTGCGTTGGCGACAATGTTCAGAAACCCCTGGTGTTGTGCTTCCATGTATCTCTAGTACTTGATGCTGCATATTTTACCATAGATATTTTGACTCTCAGTCATTGAGTCCATATATATGTACACCTCTAGATTTAGTAGAGCATCAGTTGTGATGATATTGCATTCCATGAGAATTCCATTGTTCCTATGTATCAGTTATTCAGATCGAAAATTGTATTCAGACTCCTATTGAGCCCACCAATATGTATCATCATTTGTATATGTATTGATTGAATCCCATGTTTTTGAGCCTTGATCCATTATTTATTCTTTTGACATTGTTACGAGCATGAGGATGCATGCATCGCCCAAAAACATGTCACACACTATATGTAACCCATCCATTTTTGAGGAACCATTAATCAAAAACTTAAAGCCACCATGGTTCGAACAAGGAAGCTCCACTTCTCTCGAGGTCTCTCCATTATATCCATTATTCCCATGATCCTATGATGTCCATTGGCCATACAATGAGCTCCTACCCTCACACATCAGGGATAAATCTGTTAACACAAACAATTATTCACCTAGCTCTACATGGCCTAAACCACATGCATACATCATATTCCTACCATATTTCCCTTACTTTTTACCTTCACAATTGTATTTCCACAAAAAATGGTCCAAAACATTATTATTTACTATGGTTTACCTTCACTCTCTCCAAAAAAGGAGTTAAAACGCCTAAAAAGGGGTCAAAACCCATAAAAAAGGTTCAAAAACCCTAAAAGAGAGACTCACCATAGGAAAATACCATGGGTAACCACATTGGGTCAAAAAATCCTATATCCATTCTATAAATACATTGTGAAGGGCTCTCCCAAAACACCTTTTTCCCATTTTCATTTTGTGAGTACGTTGGGACACCTTTTGCTCTCATGTATTCACACACCTTTTTGCCACCATCATGTTGCCATACCATTCCTACTTAGTACATTGAGACATTCTCCGTACCCACCTGGAGAACCATCCTATGGAGAGGTGGACCACTTCTGAGACAGCCACAGTGGCCCACTTTACAAGAAAGAAGGTATACCATTTTTTTATTTGTATTTTATTTAGTTTAGCCCTCGTATATATATTTGCTTTGTGTTACTAATATGTTTTATTGTTTTAGTTTTCCATGAACTCTCCCTTACGGTCCCATTGACATAAGGATGGGGCTTTAGCATGTAACAAGGGATAAATCTATGGAAATTGAACCAGGTGATAGATTAATTTTACTCACAACAATTAACAATTGATCATGCAAAATCACTCACAAAGAGACTGAAAATTGGAGCTGAACACTAAACTGTATTAAATCAGTGTACAATAGCCAACCCTGTAATAACATAGGTTGCTGAATAAATAACATACATCAGGGATTCGAATGCATGAGGAGCAATTCGAATCTAGCATAAAGCAGGCTTACTAAAAATAAGCAAATCCCCCATAGGTGTAAAAAGATGATCCCAAATCTGTCATGGAGCTCAAGAATTGGAAAAATGGCTTAGGCAAGATAAAGAGTGGTGGAATGGCAGCTCATACATGTTTTTTCATGGATAAAAGAGAGGAGGATGTGTAGGACAAAAAACTAGTCAACCTCACCTAGTCTAGCTTTTCCTTTTGCCTTAAAACACTGAAAAAGCAGGGAATAAAACAGAAAAAAGAAGAAGGGCACCTAGGAGGCCAGGAATAAACAAGATTTGATTCCTTGGGCTTTCCCATGTGCTACATGAGTCAAATAAGTCAAGTTTGACCACTATGGATAGGTAATAGACAACTTGCACAAGGTGGGACACATGAACTAGGCTAATAAGACATAAATAATTAAATTAATGTCTAAATGGGTAAACTATGGGTTGATTATTATAAAACCCCCATTTAAGCCTGACTTATGAGTAATATATTAGAAAATTATAGGGCCTAGTAACAAGGCTTAGTCACCCTTTACATACTGCATGTCCATTTAAACAAGGAAAGAGGCAAAACCAACTTGGGAAAATCCTCCCTTAAACATGGACTGTAAAAAAAAATTGTAGAATATTGTCTTCACTCATGCTTTCATAGCATGATCAGAAATCCCCAGCATTGATTTGAGATTGATGAAGGTATTCTCACAAAATTATTTGGTGAAGATATCAGCTACTTGTTCTGAAGATGAACAGAAGAGTAGGTGAATGGTGCCATCATGCACAAGTTCTCTGATGTAGTGCATATGGATCTCAATGTGTCTGGTTCTCTGCTTCTAAATTGGATCTTTGTATATTCGAATGGTACTTTGGTTATCATAGTATATGGTAGTTGAGTACTCTGGTTCGAAGCCACACTCTCCAAGTAAACCCTGCAACCATAAACATTGAGTTGCTGCATTAACAACTCCTCTGTACTCTGCTTCTGTAGATGAGAGTGCAATGGCACTCTGTTTCTTGCTTGACCAGCTGATTGGCCCTTCTACAAGCATGAACACATATCCTGAAGTGGAATTTCTATCTGTGCTATCACCTTCCCAATCACTGTCAGTAAATCCAATCAAATCAAGATCAGATTTTGCTTTATAGAAGATCCCCTGTGTCCTTGTTCCCTGAACAAAGTTAAGGATCCTTTTGGCTGCTTTCCAATGGATATCATGAGGCTGATCCATGTATCTAGAATCCACACTTATTGCATAACAAATATCAGGTCTAGTATGTGTCAGATACAATAAACATCCAATCAATTTCCTATACAGTGTATTGTTTACCATAGGTGAAGAATCAGCTTCTTCTAGCTTCACTCCTGAAAGGAAAGGAGTTTTGCTTGCTTTGCAATCCTTCATTCTGAATTTGTTCAGCAATTCCAAGGCATATTTGGACTGGTGCACCTTGATTCCAGCTTTGGTTTTAGCAATCTCAAGTCCCAAAAATTGACTTAAGAGCCCCAAATCTATCATGGAGAAGGCTTGGTTCATAGCTCCTTTTAAGGAAGCAATCTCAACCTGTGAGCTTCCTGTAATGAGGAGGTCATCAACATATAACACAATGATCATTAATGAACCATTAACTAAATTCAAATAGACATTTGGATCTGATTTTCACCGAACAAAATTCAGTGATAGCAAGAAGCTATCGATCTTGGCATACCAAGCCCTGGGGGCTTGCTTTAGCCCATACAATGACTTTCTCAACCTGCACACAAGAGAAGGGTTAGGAGAAAAACCTTGAGGCTGCTGAATATATATATATTTAGTGAGATCTCCATTTAGGAAGGCACATTTTACATCCATGTGATGTACCTCCCATTGCCTTGAGGCTGCAATGGCTAAGGCTAGCCTGATGGAATCCATCTTTGCCACTGGGGAAAAAGTCTCATTGTAATCTATGACATGAACCTATGAGTATCCCTTGGCTACCAATATGGCCTTGTACTTCAGTGGTGAACCATCAGCAGCAAATTTGTTCTTATAGACCCACTTACACTATACTAGTTTTCTCCCTGGGGGAAGATCCACTAGCTCCCATGTGTTGCTCTTCTAGAGTGAGCTGAAATCCTCCTTCATGGCTGTTTTCCATCTTGGATATACTGCTGCTTCTTCATATGTTTGAGGATCAGACTCCACCATCAAATATAATTTTTCAAAAAACATAGGATCCTTCATGCACAGACCACTCTCAAATTGAGATCTAGTCCTCCTTGGGTCATTGGGATCCCCAGCTAGCTCACCTGCTGCATGTAGTGTCTTGGCTGCCCATTTTGGACTTGTGGGGATGTTAGGGTCTGAAATAAACTCATATCCATCAAACAAATCAGAATCATCATGTTCAACAAACTCTTTACTTACTTCTTGAGGTTCAGGTGGTGAAGAGGCTTCACCAACTTCCACTGCTGCAAGGGGTTCTTCTTCAAACTGAACACACCTTTCAATGAAGGATTTGTTTGTGCTCAAATTTATCAAATTGTACCCTTTTGAATCTTTATAGTATCCAACAAAAATACACTCTTGGATTTGGGGATGCAAAGCCTTCCTCTTCTCTGTCAGGATTCTAGCCCAAGCCTTTGAGCCAAAAATCCTGAAATGGGTCACATCTGGCTTGTGCCCACTCCATGCTTCGAAGGGAGTCATGCCATCAACCTGTTTGTGAGGCACCCTATTCTGGATATAGGCTGCATAGTTGATAGCTTCGGCCCAGTACTTTGGTGGCAAAGTTTTGGCCTCCATCGTGCATGTTGCCATCTCCTTCAGTGATCTGTTCTTCCTCTCAGCAA
>LPNX010054836.1:35174-112361 GCA_001517045.1 Pseudotsuga menziesii
ACGCACTTGTTCATTTCACCTTTGTTCTTCTTCTTCTGGTAATTCTTCTTGGGACCTTGTGGATCCTCCGGAGACTGTTTCTTGTCTCTCTTTTTCTCAAGTGGCTTTTTAGCTTTCTTTTTTCCTTTTGAATCCACCTTCAAATCTCCAGCAATCAAAGCTTGATATTTGGATGGTTTGATGGTGCCCATCATCACCAGCTTATCCTGTTCTTGTGTGAGAGATTCCATGAAATCTGCAAGGCTAGGCATCTTCCAGGTTCGAGCTGTCAGTTTTGTGGCATAGAAGGTCGAAGAAAACACTGAATAGTCAGGGCCCAGCTTCGAGAGGATGGCCAGTATGAGCTGATCATCTTTCTTTTCGATACCACACTGTTTCAGCTACAAAACTAGTGCTTTGAACTTGGAGAAATATAGCTGCAGGGATTCAAAGCTCGTTGGACTCAGAGAAATCAGCTCATTTTCGATTTGATGTCCCCTCATCTCATCTGTCTTTCCAAAAAGATCAGAAATCTTCTCCCATACTTCATTCGGTGATGTCAATCCATCAATATGGAAAAGGAGGTCTCTGGAAATACTTAGACACAGGAGGCCATAAGCCTCATCCCTCATGATGTGCCATTTTATCTTCTCTGCAGCTACATTGGGCTCTTCTTCTATTGCCATAGTCACCCTATAGAGGCCTTTTTCTCTCAAAAGTATATCCATCTCTACTTTCCATTCAAATAAATTGAAGGGAGTCAAGATAGTTTTCTGTGATTGATCCATAGCTTAGAAAATCTGTCCCCGCTGTCAGTAGAAGGCTCCCAGTCACTGATGTCGAACCTGCAAAACAATTTTTGAAGGAGAGAAAAAATATACAATGGCTCTGATACCATGTGGAAATTGAACCAGGTGATAGATTAATTTTACTCACAACAATTAACAATTGATCATGTAAAATCACTCACAAAGAGACTGAAAATTGGAGCTGAAAACTAAACTGTATTAAATCAGTGTACAATAGCCAACCCTGTAATAACATAGGTTGCTGAATAAATAACATACATCAGGGATTTGAATGCATGAGGAGCAATTCGAATCTAGCATAAAGCAGTCTTACTAAAAATAAGCAAATCCCCCATAGGTGTAAAAAGCTGATCCCAAATCTGTCATGGAGCTCACAAATTGGAAAAATGGCTTGGGAAAGCTAAAGAGTGGTGGAATGGCAGCTCATACATGCTTTTTCATGGAGAAAAGAGAGGAGTATGTGTAGGACAAAAAACTAGTCAACCTCACCTAGTCTAGCTTTTCCTTTTGCCTTAAAACACTGAAAAAGGAGGGAATAAAGCAGAAAAAAGGAGAAGGGTGCCTAAGAGGCCAGGAATAAAGCATATTTGATTCCCTAGGCTTTCCCATGTGCTACATGAGTCAAATAAGGCAATTTTGACCACTATGGATAGGTAATAGACAACTTGCACAAGGTGGGACACATGAACTAGGCTAATAAGACAGAAATAAATAAATCAATGTCTAAATGGGTAAACTACGGGTTGATTATTCTAACAAAATCATTGTTATAGACCTATTAGGGAAAAATTCAAGTGGAAGATAAAGTATAAATAGAAGAGGTGTGTTTCTCATTTGGACTCACACACTCACTTTTGTATAGCGCATAAGAAAGAGAGAGAGAGAGAGATTCCAGGAGAAAGAGCACATGTTTGGGGTTTTGTCTTTGTACTTTTGACACATCTATATATAGGAATTTTTGTTGGGTTTTCTTCCCGTAGAGGGCTTCCCACAATACATCTATGTCTATCTTGTGATTGTGTTTATTTCAGTGATCCTGCATATGTTATTGTTGTGCAATTGAATTGAATACTAATGATATCTAGCTAAGCATATGTAATATTAACATGGTATCAAATCTAGCATGAATATGACTGTTTCAACAAGGTGAAACTCTCTCTCCTTTCCCTTTGGTAAGAAATTAGGGTTTCTGTCAAAGTTGGAGTTTTGAAGATCTGATTGCAGAGAAATTTGTGCCTCTCTTGAGCGCATCTATTGAGCCATGGATCAAAATGTTTGAGAGGGTAGATCTCTGAGAAATTCAAACCCTAGTTTGGATTTGGACCAAAAAACTTCAGAAAACCATAAAATTGCAAATCAGAATCTTGCAAGTCAATTTTGAGAGGTGAAGATTTGGAAGCTCCAAAAACCAAGTATACCAGTCAACTCACCTCAGTCAAGCGTATCTCCTGGTAATGTAATTTTTTCATTTTTATAAATATATTTTTTTAGTGACCTCCTCGATAAAATAGTTCCAAGCACTAAGCTTCAGGACAAGCTAGATGGAATAGAGAAATTACGAGCATGGAAATATGGGATTGGAATCATTCTTAGAGAGAATGATCTAGACAAATACATCAAAGGATAATTTGCAGGATCTGAGGAAGATGAATCTAAGGAGAAGCACAAGAAGGACCTAATTAGGGAAATGGGGATCATTATTGAATCTACTGGAGATCACTCGATTCCTCAAGTGTCATCCAAAGAGACCCCAAAGGATATGTATGATGCCCTATACTTAATGTATGAAGGAAGGAACATCAACAAAAATATGAATTTGACAGCTTAATTGAAGAGTACCAAGATGAGCCAAGGAGAATCCATCAAGGACTACTTCACAAGGGTCTCCCAGTCTAAGGAGAAACTAGAATCCATTAGATAATCTCTTGATGAATATGAGCTAGTTATGAATTATCTCAATGGTCTCACTAGACCTTAGGATTCATTCATCTAGACTATGTGTGCCAGAAAGGAAAGCGTGAAGTTTGACATTGTATGGGAAGATTGCATCCAAGAGAAGGATAGAGTAGCCAGTAGAGAATCTTTACTTAAAGAATATGATCAATCCCTATCCACCCATACCAAGAGAATAAGAAGTCAATATAAATTAATGAAGGAAATCCACAAGGAGTCTCAATCTCCCAAGAAATTCCAAAGGACAAGAGGAAACAATCAGAGAAAAGACTACTCTAACTTTTAATGTTTTCATTGTAACAAGATAGGAAACATTGCCAGAAATTATCCATTGAAGAAACAATAAATAAGAATAACAACAAAAGATATCATGCATATCTCGCTGAAGATGAAGATGAAGAAGAAGAGGAAGAAGGAACTCGAAGAAAACAAGCAAAAGAAGAAGATGCAGAATAATGTGTATTGTTCTTTGCACTCTTTGGGTCTGTGACACTTGGAGTAAATACATGGCTTATTGATAGTGATTCTTCGAAGCACATGACATGAAATAATAAAAATCAGTCAAAACTTGAAGAGAAGAACTATCCTTAGAATGTATCATTAGGAGATGACTATCAATATCCTATCAAAGGAATTGGTGAATCAAGCTACAAGCTTGATTTTGGAGCCCCCATGAAGATGAATGAAGTATTCTATGTACCAGGTCTGAACAAGAACTTACTTTTTATCTCAGCATTAAATAAGAAAGGATATCGGGTAGCATTTATAGATGGACAAGTACTTATGTGTCCTAAATGAAAATCAATTGAAGATGTAGTTTTCATCGGTGAAGAATAAGGGGGCTTATATAAACTCAAGGGACATTCATAAACAACCCTTTTTCATGAGACCACTATCCCAAGTGAATTATGGCATAGGAGGATCACTCACATCAACTACAAAGAACTACCCCATGTGAGCAAAGTAGTGATAGGTTTACCATATTTGAATATCGATCATGAAGGAACTTGCAAAGGATGTGCAAGAGGAAAGAATATCAAGAATCCATTTCTAAAAAGTGATACAAAGACTAAAGGTATGTTGGAATTAATAAATTCAAATGTATGTGGTCCAATTCTCTCCACATCCTTGAGTGGTTACGAATATTATGTTATATTTATTGATGACTATTCAAGAAATAAATGGATATATTTCTTGAAAAAAAAGGATAAAGTATTTGAAAAATTCAAGGAATTCAAAGCCTTGATAGAAAATAATTCAGAAAGAAGAATCAAGACACTCAGAATAGAAAATGGTGGAGAATATACTTCAAAAGAGTTTGAATCCTTTTGTAAAGAAGTTGGAATGAAGAGGGAACTAACCACTCCCTACAATCCTCAACAAAATGGTGTTGTAGAAAGAAAGAGTAGCACCATTATGGAAGCAACGAATACAATTATACATGATCAATATATTCCAATGCATCTATGGGATGAAGTAACAAGAACGACAATTTATGTACAAAATAGATGATCCCATAGTACCCTTGGATTCAAAACTACATAAAAAATGTTCATAGGAAAGAAGCCTGAAGTGATCCACCTCAATATATTTGGTTGCCGAGTATATGCTCATACACCAAAATAAAAGAGAACCAAGTTAGACCCTTTCGAAAAGAAGGGAATATTTGTTGGATACTATGAAGTCTCCAAAGCCTTTAGAATATAAATTCCAAGATTCCATCACATGGAAATTAGTAGAGATGTAATATTTTATGAAGAAGCAACTCTCAAGAGATACAAAAAATATTGGCATGAATAAGTTTATGAATAAAATGTACCTCCCAAAAATATAGGAGCTGCACCCTCCCCTAAAGATGAAACATCAGACGACCATCATATTCTAGAACCTCCAGAACATCCTACTATGAATATATCACGAAAGATAAATTCTAATTGGTAAAGAGTAATTATAAAATAAGCAGAGAGGTATGCAGCTCTATAAGGATCCATAAGAGTAAGTAAGAGATCAAATCCATTCTCCAGTTATGTAGCTTTGATGTGTGATCTTGTATATCAACAACCTACCAGTTATGAAGAAGCTTCACAGAAGAAAGAATGAGAAAAATTAATGACAAAAGAGTACCAATCAATAATGAAGAATGGTGTTTGGGATATAGTTCCCAAAATAGAAGGAAAAAGTGTGGTATCTTCCAAATGGATCTACAAGATAAAGCATGCAACTAATGGAAGTATTGAGAAATACAAGGAAAGCTTTGTGACTAGAGGATTCTCTTAGAAAGAGGGAATTGATTATGAAGAAACATTTGTGCCAATAGAAAGGTACACTTGCATTAGAACCATCATGTCACTTGCATCCATGATGAAGTGGATCTTATACTAGATGGATGTAAATACAACCTTCTTGAATGGTGTTATTGAGGAAGAAATGTACATAGGACAACCATGAGGATTTGAAGTTGAAGACAGACAGACTCATGTATGTAAGTTGAAGAAAGCTTCGTATGGATTGAAGAAATATCCTAGAGCTTGGTATGGAAGGATATATATCTTTTTGATGGGCTTGGGATTTACCAAACGTAAATTTGACCCTAACCTTTAATTTAAGGTTATGAATGATGAGCATGTCATATTATTGTTGTATGTGGATGATTTATTTCTGACAGGAAATGAGAAACATATTGCAGAATGCAAGAAGAAGCTCGTTGAATAATTTGAGATGAAAGACCTTTGATTGATGCACTATTTTATAGGTCTGGAAGTATGTCAGATCCCAGAAGGAATATTTCTCAACCAAGGAAAGTATGTTGTGAAAATATTAAAAATATTTGATATGTTGGAATGCAAAGCCATGGCCACACCCATGGATATCAACCTGAATTTGTTAGCTGATGAATCATCATAGTTAGTGGATATGACTCAATACAGATAGATTATTGGCTCATTGTAGGCTAGATATATTCTTTTCTATGAGCACCTTGAGTTAGTATCTAGTTAAACCTAGATGTGTTCGCCTTGTAGATGCAAAGCATGTGATGAGACACCTGAAAGGTATGATAGACTTTTGTCTATACTATGTTGGAGATCATGAGTACAGATTGTATGGTTATGCAAATGCTGATTGGGATGAAAGTGTCTCAGATGGGAAGAGCACATAAGGTCGATTGTTTTGTCTATGATATGCCATGGTCTCATGGTTTAGAAGGAAGGAGTGCAGTGTTTCTCTCAGCACATCTGAATCATAGTATATAGCAACTTGTTTTGCTATTTGTGAATCCATATGGATTCGAAAGTTGATGTCATCTCTATTTGACCTAGAGTTGGATACCATGGTGATTTTATGTGACAACCAGAGTTGTATAAATATGATAGAGAACCCAATATTTCATGACAAATCAAAGTACATAGAAATCTAGTATTATTACATACGAGATATGGTACAGAAGGGATCTATAAAATATCTAGTATGTGAGTATCGATGAACAAGCTGATGATGTGTTAACTAAGCTTGTCTCAAGTAAAGTTTGAATACTTCTATGAAAATATTGGTGTGGTTCAAAGGACCTTCCTCAAAATGGGGAGTAATGATGATGTTGCAGAACTTCCTCTAAAGGGGGGGCAGTGAAGATGGTGTTGCAGTGGGATTGTATCATCCCTAGACACTAGTCCTAAATAGATATGTATACTTTTGTCTCTATGTTGCATTGGGATTGTATCGCCCTTGGACACTAGTCCTAAAGTGATATGCATAATTTTGTGTGCGTGTTGCAGTGGGATTGTATCATCCCTGGACATTAGTCCTAAAGTGATCCTCAAAATTTTGTCTATGTGTTGCAATGGGATTGTATCATCCCTAGACATTAGTCCTAAAGTGATCTGCAAACTTCTATCTCCGTGTTGTGTTAGGATTGAATCATCCTTGGACTTATGTCCTAAAGTGATAGGGGTTGATCATCCCATAATTGGATCATGATAGTATTACGTCATCCTTGGATTTATGTCATAAAGTGATAGGGGTTGATCATCCCATAATTGTATCATGATAGGATTACATCATCCTTGGACTTATGTTCTAAATTAATAAGGGTTGATAATCTTGTAATTGGATCATGTGTGTTGCAGGTTATGTTGTTGATGATGATGATGTTGCTGATCGAAAGATCAAGTGTTGCTGTAGATGATGATGTTGTTGATCGAAAGATCAAGTGTTGGTTTAGATGATCGAGTGTTGTAGAGGATGATGCTCCAGTATTGAAGATGTTGAGTATGTTCTAGTAATTGTTCTCGTTGTTGATGATTGTTGAATAAAACATCCAATGACATATAGATGTATCACCTTGTTGTTGAACATGCTCTCTCTCCTTTCTCCTACAGTTGATGTTGTTGCTGTCAATAGAATAGCCTTCTTGTTAAGGGGGGGTGTTGAAATATTGTAACTTCAAAGAATATTCTAAATGTATTTTATTTTTGTAACCTATGAGAGATGTTTTATTCCTCTATTGGGATGTTACTACTGTATTTTTTCATCATAGAGTCATGAGGTAAAACCTCCGTTGTAATTCAGGTCAATATAACCCTCTAGAATATAATATTATATTGTTTTATGTCTTCCTAGGTGAAGTTGACCAAGTAAGTTTGTTAGGGATAAATTCAAGTGGAATATAAAGTATAAATACAAGAGGTGTGTTCCTCATTTAGAAAAACACACTCAGTTGTGTATAGCGCATATGGGAGAGAGAGAGAGAGAGAGAGAGAGAGAGAGAGAGAGAGAGATCTACAAGGAGAAGGAGCACATGTTTGGGGTTTTGTATTTGTAATTTTTGTAGAAATAATAGATAAATTCTATGTGCAATGATGATAAGAAGAATCACGGGAAATAGATCTTGCTACTAAGAATTCTCACAAGCATACATAGGAAAATAGAGAGAAGAAAGAGACTGAATCACATGAATGAAGAGATGAATATTGGTGTGTATCCTTCCATTGAATAATTATGAATAATAGTGTACATAAATATTACATCCCTCATAGGAAAATATAATTGTATGGAAACAACTCATAAAGCTCAAAAAGGTTGACTTACCAAAATATAGCAAACCCCCATAGGTGGCTAAAGCACTTACCAAATCTATCAAGGACCTCACGAGTTGGAAAAAGAATGAGTGAGTTGTCAAGGAGATGGAAAAAACATGATAATCCTAGAAAATGGAGAAAAACTAATGGAGGATGGGTTGGAAACAAAAGCTCTCAGTTTCCTAGTTGACTAGCTTTTATCTTATCCATAGAAAAGCAGGAAAAGTAGAAAAAGCAAAATAAAGCAGAATCTGTTGTAAAGTCCTGTATACTAATTTTGGATGGTCAAAAGGTGGTCAAGATCAACCCAGAATTGGAAATAAATCATTCCTAGGATATAGATGGCATGTATTGACTTTAAGGTGCAAGTGGATGCCAACTAATTAAGCTAGTGGGTGAATAATTAATCAAATAATGATTAATTATTTTATCCTAATTTTGACTTTATGATGGTATGAAAATAAATATAGATGCATATAGGGCCCAGCAACAAGGCTATGGTCACCCTTTAACAATTATTATGTCCAAAAAAGTGAGGAAAGAGGCAAAACCACATGGGGAAAATCCTCCCTAAAGATAGGACAAGGCACAAAATTTGAAATATGTATTCAACATATCTTCATATTCACTTTAATGAGCTGACTTAACTGCTTTTGGATGAAGGAATTTTTGAAGAAATCATGAACTCCATGATCATGCGCTGGAGTGTAGAACTTTCAAGAAGGAAGAGGAGAGACTCCTTGTATCTCATCAACTGATGAAGTAGGAGAATTTTCTGAATGATTATTTCTGCTGTCAAACTCTGATATACAAACATAATCTGAAATGGAAAAGAAATCTGTGCATGCTCCTTTCCAAAGAGTACAAAAAATAAGGCAATTTATTTCACACCCAATTCACTGAATAGCTGCAAAATTGTGATGTGGATCACATGTCAATATTCCAATATGATGTAGCACCTATATATATCTGATATGAGGCTGATAAAACTCTGATATATCAGAAATATTATCATATGGAACAGCAAGGACAAAGGATTCAATGGCTCCATGAGGATATAGGGCTAGACTAGGAAAATTATGAGCAACTGGGGAAAACTGATAGGTGTAAAAATATAAATGATGGATGGGCATAAGATCTGAACCATAAGTGTTTAGAAAAAATCTAAACATGTTTAATATCAGTCCATATATGACTAAGTTCATGGATAACCAGCCACTAAAAGTTAGGAAAGACTTCAAATCATGTAAGATAAATATCACTGCATAAGAGACTAATGAGGAATCAACTAGTGAGCTTGGGATTTGTATAGTCTTTGGATTATTCAAAGGTATGGTAGATGGTATGGACGGTGCTATTATATGTGTATCAACCTGCAAATATGATTCTAAATCAGAATACAAAGGATCACATATAAGCATATCAATAGACTCATGGGAATACACTAGTAATGAATCCTCTGTATGAAAGGAGGAAATAAGGAGATGTTCAAAATCTTCAAGAAGGCTCTAAGTATTGATGCCAAGAAAAAATGAGGATATACTGAAACACATGAGATCAAGTAAGGTAAGTGGTATGACACAAAGAAGGCTTTATGTGGCTAAGCAAACATCCTGGAAGTCACTGGGTTGCGCACCATCAATGAGAGAAGTATGCAAAAGGTGTGAAGAATATGGCACATAGATCTCAGAATCTAAGATAAAATATTTAAAGAACAATTAATGAGTTATAGTATCATAATCAATATCAGCAGCAGATCCATATATTACTTCTTTTTCATCAATAGTATCACAAGAAGAAAAGTCACCTTCAAGAGACACAGAAAAAGATGGCTCTTCAATATTTGCTTCTTCATTGAAGGAGGAAGCATTCGAATAAAAGAGAGAAGTAGCAACATGAACTATATGAGAAACTTCTTCATCATGATCAACTTCATCATATAATTTAGAGGCCAATAAATCTTGAGAGAGAGAACAAGAGGAGATTCTAGGTTCGCTCCATGCTTCATCTTCAATTTCCTGCAAACCAAAAGCTTTGTCCAAAATTTTCCAAAGCTCAAATGGAAATTCAGTAGAATATATGAGATGATATATATTTGGAGACATTCCCAAACAAATAATTCCATAATCTCTATTACAATTATTTATCCAATCAATCTTCTCTTCATAAGACTCAGGTTCACTCAATGCACCAATGGAGACATCAAAGAGACATTGCCTCTTCAAGTATGCACTCATCTTTGGCTTCCAATAAGCATAGTTGAAAGGAGATAGTAGAGGAACTTTTGAATCCATATTGAAGTTTTTGATATGCTATAAGAGATACTCTCTGCAACCTGCAAAACAAACTAGGAGAAAATCTTGTAAGCTAGACAAGCTCTTCTTCAAAGACGGATAGGAGACTAGATGCGCTCCTCAAATCTGTAGAACTTGATCAAACTTGTAGCTCTAATACCATGTACAAATAATATATCAATGCTATGTGCAATGATGCTAAGAAGAAGCACAGGAAATAGATATTTCTACTAAGAATTCTCACAAGCATACACAGGAAAATAGAGAGAAGAAAGAGACTGAATCACATGAATGAAGAGATGAATATTGGTGTGTATCCTTCCATTGAATAATTATGAATAATAATGTACATAAATATTACATCCCTCATAGGAAAATCGAATTATATGGAAACAACTCATAAAGCTCAAAAAGGATGACTTACCAAAATATAGCAAACCCCCATAGGTGGCTAAAGCACTTACCAAATCTATCAAGGACCTCACGAGTTGGAAAAAGAATGAGTGAGTTGTCAAGGAGATGGAAAAATCATGCTAATCCTAGAAAATTGAGAAAAACTAATGGAGGATGGGTTGGAAACAAAAGCTCTCAGTTTCCTAGTTGACTAGCTTTTATCTTATCCATAGAAAAGCAGGAAAAGAAGAAAAAGTAGAATAAAGAATAATCTGTTGTAAAGTCCTGTATACTAATTCTGGATGGTCAAAAGGTGGTCAATATCAACCCATAATTGGAAATAAATCATTCCTAGGATATAGATGGCATGTATTGACTTTAAGGTGCAAGTGGATGCCAACTAATTAAGCTAGTGGGTGAATAATTAATCAAATAATGATTAATTATTTTATCCTAAGTTGTGAGTGGGTTTAATATATCCCTACACTTTTGATACATCTATATAGAGGAATTTTTGTTGAGTTTTCTTCCTCTAAAGGGTTTGCTCTGATAAATCAGTTTCTATCTCATGCTTGTGTTTCTTTTAGTGATCGTGCATATGCTATTGTTGTGAAATTGAATTGAACACTAATGATATCTAGCTAACCATATGGAATCTTAACACTATGTTGCAAAATATGACCTGGAGTTGGTTGGTTTTATTGACTCTGATTGGGAAGGTGATAAAAATGATAGAAAATCAACTTTTGGATATGTGTATATGCTTGTAGATGGAACAATCATCTGGGAAGGTAAAAAGAAAAGTTACATTACACTTTCTTCTATAGAGGAATAATACAGAGGATATGTGAATGCAAGTACTAAATGTTTGTGGTTGTAGGGTATACTTGGAGATTTTGGGATTGAATATGACACTTTTAGAGTCATTTATTGTGACAACCAAAGTACTATTCAAATATCAACATACCTAGTACAAAGGCATCGAACCAAACAAATAGAGATCCACATGCACCATGTCATAGGGATAGTGCATGATGAGATCGTTTCTCTGCACTATTGTACATCATCTGAGCAACTTGCAAACATCTTCACCAAGGAATTTTTTGAGAAGACATTCAACAATCTAAAATCACTACTTGGGATATATGATCACATGGTGAAGACCGATTGAAGACAATATTTCAAAAATTTGTGTTCATGTCCATGTTTAAGGTGTGGAAATTAATTCCAAGTTGTAATTCAATTGCACTCACAAAATTGCTACTCAAATATGCAAGATCCACTCAAAACTAGTGACCTAATATGGTGCATAACATAAAATTCTATTGATTAAGTTCACATCAGCCAATATTATGTCAAAATAGGCTGCTCAAATATATAATTATATCAAATATTTGAAATCATAAGGATTCTATTCTAATCAGTACGTAATCAGGTTTACTAAACTAGTCAAAATCCCCCATATGTGCATAAAGAACTTTCCAAACCAGTCAAGATGCCCACGAATTGGATGAATGAGTTGGTACAGCTGAAAAGTGAAGGAAAATGGAAAAATAATGCTTTTAGGAGATAAAAAGAAGGAGGGTGAGTTGTGGAAAAAAGTAGGCAGCTGCCTTAGATTAGCTTTCACCTTTCACTTTAAAAGCCGCCGAAAAAGAAGAAAGCATTGAATAAAGCAGGAAAGATCACTTGCTAATATTGGATAGTATATGGTTTTTTAGAATATTATATATAATATTTACAAAGTGATACTGAAGGAATTTTAGGAATGTTTGACCTCAGAAATGCAAGTGGATTCCAACTAGCTAGTGTATGACCTAGGAATTTAATCAAAAAGATTAAATTTATTAACCTAAGTATGGGAATGGGTTTTTATTATTCCAAAACCCCCTGTTAATATTGAATTATGTAAAATATCATAAATATATCAGAGATATAGGGCCTATAAAAAATTCTTAGTCACCCTTTACATACTACTTGTCCATACAAAACAAAGAAACAGGGAAAGCCACAAAGGGGAAAATCCTCCCTTAAACATGGACATGAAAAAAACTGTATGAAATATGGTATTCAATTTTTATTCACCCTATGATCAGATATCCCCAGTAGTGATTTGATATTTCTGAAATTCATCTCAGAAAACACCTTGGTGAATATGTCTGCAACTTACTTAGATGATGCGCAATAATGCAAAGTAATGACCCCACCATGCATAAGTCCTATGATGTAGTGCATATGGATCTCTATGTGTTTGGTTCATTGTGTCAGTACTGTATCAATTGAGATTCAAATGGTACTTTGGTTGTCACAATTGATGAATTTAGAAGTCTCAAACTTGATCTCAAACTCTCCAAGTATACCTTGCAACCACAAACATTGAGTTGCTGCATTCATAGCTCCTCTGTATTCTTCCTATGTAGATTAAAGTGAAATGGAACATTTATTCTTACTTGAATATATTATTGGTCCATATACAAGTATAAACACATATCCAAAATTTGATTTTCTATCAGTGTTATCACCTTCCCAATCAGAGTCAATAAAACCAACTAACTTGTTGTAAAGGAAAGTGTCCTATGGCTAGGGTTTAAGAGGCCATCAACGTACTGGGGTTGAAAGAGAGATGCACAATGTTCAGCAAGCATATAAAAACAAGTTTCAGAGATGAGAAAGGTCCACACCTGATTAACTGAAGGCTGGTCCAATATTTCTCTTCAATCCTCTTCTTGCTCCTCTCGCTCCAAGAGACCTGCAAAACGAATTATACCTTCCTCAAGCCATTATGACCACATATAAGACAATGATAATCAAATGAATATGAAAAAATGATCTGAATAACATTATAATATGATCATAAACAGAGATTCAATCACACATTGAACAATGATTTGGGAAGAAGAAGGACATCACATCTTTATTAATCTTGAAAACAAGTACAAATATACCTTCTCTTCAAGTTGGCACCTCACGAAGCCTTGATCTAGTTCTGCTGTTTCTCTTCTCCAAAGAACTCAGCCTCCAAGCTCTGCAACACAAGGGGAAGACCTCCAGGGCAAAGTTGTAGGCAAAGAGAGTCCCAATTCCTCCAGCATAACAATGCATAAAATCCAAGTCCCCCCCCATGGCCTTTCCTACCTATATTTATATGGGTGAAATAAGGTAGTTCGAAGGTTAGAGAAGTTACAGCAGTTAAGGAAATCCAGTTACATGACATAACTAATCTCCAGTTAACGCATGTTTTAATATTTAAATGTTAAGAAACACATTCACGGGTATGCAGTAGAGCAACCCACGAATGATGCGTGACTATATAGAAGAGAAACCCGCGCATACAAGGATGCGCGACTTGCTATAAGGGAGACTCATGAGTGATGCGCGAGTTGTCAATAGAGAGAGTCGTGCATACATCCTAACATGGCAAATGTGGAAAAGTAATTAGCTGGATAGAGGCAGAATGTATTTCATAATAAGCCAAGCTATAGTATTCTAGGAAAACCTCAATCCATAAGTGTCCTTTTGTGTTCCAACATAAGGAAAGTTGACACTCGGACGGAGAGGTGCCATTCTGGTGTATAACAAAACTCAAAGCCAGATTTAGAAACATAGTGAATCCCATGAGTTCTTGTTTCTTGTACAAAGTTTAAGATTATTTTTTCTTCCTTCCAATAGATGTCATGAGGATGATCCATTTTTCTAGAAGCCACAATCACTACATAAGATATATCAGGTTGATAATGAGTCAAATACATAAGAGAACCACTTAGCTTCCTATATAGAGTGTTGTTTACCAATGGAGTAAACTGTGCTTCTTCAAGATTAACTCCTAAAAGGAAATGAGTCTTGATTGGATTGCAATAGTTCATGTTGAACTTGTTCAGAAAATATGAATCATACTTGGACTGATGTATCTTGATTCCATCATCTGGTTGAGAAATTTCAAGCCCCCAAAAATGGCTTAACAACCCCAAATTAGTCATGGAGAAAGCATGGTTCATTGCATCCTTCAAGGAGGAAATTTATTTCTTGGATGCTTCCATGATTAGAAAGTCATCAAAATATAAAACAATAATTCTTAATGAATGATGAATCATCTTCAAATATACATTTGTATCATACTTGCATCTACTATAGTTTAGTGATAGAAAAAATGCATCAATCTTGGCATACCAAGATCTAGGAGCTTGTCTTAACCAATACAGTGGTTTCTTCAACCTACACACAAGAGATGGATTAGTGAAAAAAATTATGGCTGCTGCATATATATATCTTATTTGATATATCCATGAATAAATGAACTTTTCACATCCATGTTATGTACCTCCCAATGTCTGGAAGCTGCAATGGCCAAAACTAGGCTTATGAAGTCCATCTTTCCAACTGGTGAAAAGGTCTCATTGGATTCGATTCCTTGTATTTTGTAGAATCCATTGGCCACTAAAATTGAATTATACTTTAGGGAAGATCCATCAGAATCAAAATTTGTCTTGAATATCCATTTCCATTTGACTAGCTTTCTCCCTGGTGGAAGATTGACTAGTTCCCATGTCTCATTCTTTTGGAGCACATGGTATTCCTCTTCATGGTTTTTTTACATATTGGGTGTGATTATGATTATTTATATTTATTATGGTCTTATTCAATTATTATATAACACTTTTCATCAAAAAAATGGTCCTTGATAGAACGAGCACTCTCGAATTGAGATCTAGTTCTTCTAGGATCACTAGGATTCCCAGCTAGTTCCTAAGCTACAAGAATGGAATTTTATACCCACTTTGGACTTGTGGGAGATTTAGGATATGGAATTAAATCATAATTATTATACATATCATAAAAAAAAATATCATTAGTTTCTTCACATACAATCAAATGTGCTGGTGGTGAAGAAGACTCTCCATTTTTTGTTGTTGGCATATGATCTAATTCAAACTGAACACTCCTTTAAATGAAGGATATTTGAGTGATAATGTTTATAATATTATAACCTTTTGAATATTAAAAATAACCAACAAATAGGAACTCTTTAATTTGGGGTTTGAAATCCATCCTCTTGTCTAGTGGAATTCTAGCCCATGCCCTTGAGCCAAAAATCCTGAAGTGTGACACATATGGCTTATTCCCACTCCAAGATTCGAAGGAATGATTCCATAAATTTTCTTGTGTGGAACCCTATTATGGATGTATGTTTCACAATTTATATATTCAACCCCAAACTTTGGTGGAAAATTCTTAGACTCCATCATACAAGTAGCAATATCCTTAAGGGATCTATTCTTCCTCTCAACAACACCATTCTAATGAGGTGTGTAAGGAATATAATTGTGCATATGGATACCTATATATTTGCAATATTTAATGAGATCAAAATTTACATACTCAGCACCATTATCAGATATGAGGATCTTGAGTTTCATCCCACACTAGTTCTCAACCAAGGCTTTGAAAAACTTGAAGTGGTAAAAAACTTCAGATTTGAGTTTAATGAAGTAAACCAAATAGTATCTGGAAAAGTAATAAATGTAAGTAAGGACATACTTTGATTGACTCATGAAAATATGAGGAATAGTACCAGAAATGTCACTATGGATGAGATCAAGAGGTCTATAGGTTCACTCATGTCTGACTCTCTCATACTTATGCTCGAGATGTTTTCCTAGAATGCAACCATGGAAGACTCCCTTGGAATAATTGATCTTTGGAAACCCTATAACCATGTATTTTTTCACACAAATATAAAATATACTTGTAACTTAGATGACCAAATATCTCATTCCAAATATTATTGGATTCATTAGCATGAGTGAGGAGAGAAGAGGGGTTTGAGAAAGGCATGAACTGTGATAACTTGTGCACTTTCAAACTGTGATCGACAAGAACTTTAGAAATAACTCTACCATTCGAAATCCCAGAGATTTCAACATCATCAGGAGTAAAAAAAACCTTCTTAGGAGACCCAGTGTGGGCAATCTAGTAGACTGACGAGATATTAGCATCAATACCTAGGACATACAATACATTGTTGAAGGAACCATGGTCAAAATATATGCTACCCTTACCCTTACTTTTAGTTTTTGAGTTGTCTCCTGGAAAAATATTTGGACCTTTCAAATCATCAAGTGAGATGAAGGCCTTCCTTGTCGAAACCCTGTTCCTAGAAGCTCTAGAATGAATGATAAAGGAAGGACATATTATAGTGCTTGCAACCAGGGCATGTTCTCTCTCCTTATCTTCGAAATTTGATCCTCCTTCCTTCTTTTTTGAGCCTTCAAGAAGAGAGATGTTGTTATTTTCCAATATTTGAGTCAACATATCGATATGGTTCTTCATGCAAGATCTCTTAGGATGAAATCCCTTTCCATAGTATGCACACTTTCTCCCTTCACCTTTACCTTTCTTCTTTTGAGAATGATTCTTCTTGGAATTTGAGGACTCCTCATGAGACTTGGACTTGTCTCATTTTTTATTTGGAGGCTTCTTGAACTTCTTATTTCCTTTGGAATCCACCTTGGAATATCTAGGAACCAAAGCTTAATCTTTGGAAGGTTTAATGGTGCCCATCATTAATAAATTATTTTGCTCTCGGGTCAAGGATTCCATGAAATATGCCAGTGAAGGAATCTTCTAGGTTCGAGATGTCAACTTAGTGGCATGGAAGCTTGAAATAAATACTGAGTAGCCAGGGCCAAGCTTTGAAATAATGGGCAATACTAGTTGATCATCTTCTATATCTATAACACATTATTTTAGTTGCAAAACCAGTGATTTGAATTTGAGGAAATAGGATTGTAAGGATTCAAAGCTTGTTTGACTCAATAAACTAAGATCATTCTCTAGTTGATGAACCCTAATTTTAACAGGATTCCTAAATAATGTTTGAATATTCTCACATACTTCATCTATTGATGACAATCCATCAAGATGGAAAATAAGGTCTCTGGAAATGGCGAGACATAAGAGACCATACACCTCATCTCTCCTGTTATGCCATTTGATATTCTCTCTTGCTGTATTAGGCTCGGATTCAGTTCTTATGGTCACTCTATAGAGGCATTTACTCATCAAAATATCCATCTGTGCCTTCCATTCGAAGTATTTGAATGGAGTCAAGATGATATGGTGAGATGGATCTATTCTTCAACAATTACGTCCTTGAATAGAAAAAATGCACTCCGAGTGAGTGATTTGAAAGTTGTAAAATCAATAAAAGAGGAGAAAAAATAATATACCAAGGCTCCAATACCATATGGAAATTAATCCCAAGTTGTAGTTTAATTGCACTCACAAAATTGCTAGTCAAACATGCAAGATACACTAAAAAATGGAGACTGGATATGGTGCATAACATAAACTTATATTGATTAAGTTCACATCAGAAAACCTTATTTCAAAATAGGCTTCTCAAATATATAATTACATGAGAGATTCAAAAGCATAAGGATTCTATTTGAATCAGTGCAAAAGCATACTTACTAAATTAGTCAAAATCCCCCATAGGTGCATAAAGCACTTTACGAACCAGTCAATATGATCACTAATTGGATGATTGATTGGTGAAACCTATAAGTGAAGGAAAGTGGACACACTCATGATTTTAGGAGAGAAAACGAAGGGTGAGTTGTGACAAAAACTAGGAAATTTCCTTATACTAGCTTTCACCTTTTGCTTTAAAAGGTGCTGAAAAAGAAGAAAGCACTGAATAAAGCACAAAATAACACTTGTTAATACTAGACAGCCTATGGGTTGTTAGAATCTTATCTAGAATCTTTCCAAAGCACTACTGAAGGTAGTTTATACAAGTTTGACCACAAAAATGCAAGTGAATGCCAACTAGCTAGTGTAGGACCTAGTAGGAATTTAATAAAAAAGATTAAATTTATTATCCTAAGTATGGGAATGGGTTTTCATTATTCCAACATAAGGGAAGATTTTTCCCTTGTGGGTTTTCCTCTTTCCTTGTTTTTCGAAACAAATAGTATGTAAAGGGTGACTAAGCCTTGTTACTAGGCCCTATATCTATGATATATTTATGATATTTCACATAATTCAATATTAAGAGGGGGTATTATAATAATAAAAATCTCATTCCCACACTTAGGATACATTAATTAATATTTTTTATTAATTTCCTAGCTCCTATGCTAGCTAGTTGGCATCCACTTGCACTAGTTGGCCAAAAATTGCCTAAAATACCTCTAGAAGTGCCTTCACAAGATTCTAGATAAGATTCTTACAAATCAACAGAATTCCCAGTTTAGTAAGCGAGCATTCCTTCCTTATCCATAGTTAGACTTATTTTTAGGAGCTTTTAAGGCAAAAGGTGAAAGTTTGTCAAATGGAAACTGCCTCATTTTTGCACAACTCATCCTCCATCATTTTCTCTCCTGAAAGCATGAGTGTGTTTATTTTATATCACATATAAGTTAACATACCTCATTCATCCAATGTTTTACCTCCTTGACTTGTTTGGAAAGTGTTTTATGCACCTAGGGGGTATTTTTAACTTTTAATAAGCCTTCTTTTGTGAGGATTCAACTTTCCTCATTAGGATTTTGAATCTATGATGTAATTATATATTTACAAAGACTATTATTTTATAAGGTTGTATAATGTAAACTTATTCAATGCAAGTTTGTGTTACGCACCAATTTCAATCTCTACATTGAGTGGATCTATGCATGTTTTCAAGCAATTTTTGTGTGTTGAATTGTTCTAAGTCTGGGCTTAATTTCCACATACTCCTAGGACTATTATAATGTATCTAGGACATCTATTACCCATATGACATAAAACATTAGGGGGCATCTATTATAGTGTGATTTTACACACCTTATCCAGCATGCCTTAATGGCGTTCCCATGTCCCTTTGCAGACTCAATATAGCCCCATTAATCTGTATAGCCTCGATGACTCATTTTAACCCTTAAAAAGATATTTTTTAAGACACATGTGGGTCAACAAATATGAAAATCATGTATACGTAGATTGCACCATGAAATCCCATGTACGTCAGGTTTCATTTTCAAAAACAAAAAATATTTGGAGTTATCCTCATCAAGTGACAAATACCTTGATCTTTGGCCTTCCATATGCCTAGAAATAATCTGATTCGACCCTCCATTCCCCATTTGAGGGCTATATATTGAGACATTGTAAAGTATTGAGGGAGGAGAAACTTAGAGAGTAAGGAAACTATAGAATTTTTTTTTCCATTTCCATATGATTGAGTCTTCATCCCTTTGTCCTTGTTGATAGAAATTTTTTTCTTCATCTCTCAATATCTCCATTTCCTTTGTGATATTTCCTTTTTATGGATGATTGAAGTGGTGGAGTCCCAAGTGGAGGAACTTGGTTTCTCAGTTCTGATGATTTTCCAAAATAGGTTGTCATATTGTATATCTACTTTTACATTAATATAAATATCCATTTCTCGTCCAAATTTCATGTGAAATTGTTTATATATGTATCCATGGGTATAGTTTCTTTATACATGTTTAAATGGATTATGCTAGTTTGAATGCTAACCATTAATATATCTTACGCTTGGATATATATTTGTTGTTGAGGGAAAATAGTAGGGACACGCATTAAATCGTGAGTTCAATGGGGGTGTTCTTTGGACATCTAGTTGAGGTATGGTCTGTCTCCTTTAGTTATTAGCTTCTTTAATTTATCTAGATTTTTTTAGAATGGATGTGATTTCTGTTTAAATATTGTAACTTCAAAGGATATTATAAATGTATTTTATTGTTGTAACCCTAGGGAGATGTTATTATTCCTCTGATGGGGTGTTACTATTGTATTTGGTCATCATAGACTCATGAGGTAAAGCCTCCTCTCGTGTCGGGTGTTTAGTACCTAAATTAATAATATAATATATTGTTTTGAGTATTCCTAAGTAAAGTCGGCCTAGACAGTTTATTGGGGCTGACTTGTCTAGTGCAAAAAGTAAATTGACAATTAGTATAAATACAAAAGATATGGTTCTTATTTGAACACACATACTCACTCATTTTTGTAGCGCACAAGAGAGAGAGAGAGAGAGTGAAAAAAAGGAGGAGAGCAATTGTTTTTGGGGTTGTCTTTTATACATCTTATACATAGGAAGTTTTTGCTGGGTTTTCTTCCCCTTAAGGGTTTCCCAGGATAAATGTTTTGTCTATCTTGTGATTTTGTTTTTATCAGTGATTCTTGATATGATACTATGATTTTGAATTGAATACTATTGAATCTAGTCTAGCATATGAAAAACTTAACATGGTATGAGAGATAAACTGATTAGAGCAGCTTTCACAAGTTGAAATCCCCCCTCCTCTCTCTTCGAAAGAAATTAGGGATTTTGCAAAAGTTGGGGGATTGAAGATAATATTGCATAGAAAGTTGTACCCTCCTAGAGTGCATCTATTGATCCCTATATTGTATTTTTTGGGCGGCTAGATCTCCAGGAAAGTGAAACCCTAGTTTAGCTGTGAACCAGAAAAACTATAGTAAAATAGAACCAGAAAAGCTGCAGTGCTGCAACTTTGCAAGTAGGATTTGAGGACTGAAGATTAGGGATATCTAGAAAGTAGTTGGACCAAACAAAGTGCCTCCTCCAAGCACATCTACTGGTAAGGTCAAACTCCTATTTTGACAATTTTCATTTTGTATTGACTTACTGGTCATGATGGCCCCAAGCATTAAGCTTGAGGACAAATTGGAAGGCCTGGAAAACTTCCTAGTTTGGAAGTATAGGATTGGCCTCATTCTGAAAGAGAATGGCCTTGAGAAGTACATCAAGAATGATATTGCAGAACCTGAAGAAGATGAAGCTAAGGATAAGCATGAACAAGCCCTAATCAAAGCAATGAGGATCATTATTGATTCCATTTAGGATCACTTAATCCCTCATGTGTCATACAAGAAGACACCGAAGAAAATGTATGATGCACTTTCTAGAATGTATGAAGGAAATAACATCAATAGAAACATGAATCTAAGAAATCAATTAAAGGGAACCAAGATGAGAAAAGGAGAATCTGTTCAAGATTACTTCACAAGGATCTCCCAGATCAAAGAGAAGCTAAGTGCTATTGGAGATACTCTTAATGAGGATGAATTGGTTATGACTGCTCTCAATGGGATCACTAGACCTTGGGAGTCATTCATCCAAACTCTGTGTGCCATAAAAGAAAGTATGATTTTTGACATAGTATGGGAATATTGCATATAAGAAGAAGCTACAGTAGCCAATAGAGAATATCTTCTCATAGAATATGATCAGGCTCTAGCTACCCATACTAAGGAAAGAAATCAATCAAACTTCAAGAAGAGTAATCATAACCATTCAAAGAAGAAATTCCAGAGAATAAATAAGAAGAAGGATTACTCAAGTTATCAATGCTAAAAATGTAATAAGTTAGGACATATTGCTATAAAATTCCCATCACTAAAGAAAAACAACAAAATACATCATGCTCATCTAGTTGAAGATGAGAATCAAGAAAGACCTTGAAAGAGAACTAGAGGAGAAGATGTAGAGGAATATGGGTTATTCTCTGCACTCTCTGGATTTGTAACACCTGGAGAAGATACATGTCTTATTGATAGTGGTGCATCTAAGCACATGATAGGAAAGAAGACAACTCTGTCAAATATTGAAGAAAATAACTCTTCCTAGAAAGTATCATTGGGAGATGACTATGAATATCCCATCAAAGGGAGATGAAGATGTTGTAGTCGTTCGAGAAGAAGATGGAGGTCTGTCCAAGATCAAAGGACATCGAGAGACAACCCTTTTCCATTAGACTACCAGCTCAATTGAATTGTGGAATATGATACTTTCTCACATAAACTAAAAAGCATTTCCCTATGTAAGCAAGGTGGTAATATGGTTACCAGATTTGAAGATTGAAGATGAGGGAACCTGCAAGGGATATGCATAGGGAAAGAACATCAATAATACCTTTCCGAAAAGTGACACAAAGACTAAAGGTTGGTTGGAACTAATCCATTCTGATGTATGTGGTCCTATCCCTTCCATTTCCTTAAGTGGATATGAATACTATGTCACATTTATTGATGACTATTCAAGAAAGACTTGGATACATTTTTTGAAGAATAAAAGTGAAGTGTTCGGAAAATTCAAGGAATTCAAAGCTTTGATAGAGAACCAATGAGAAAATATAATCAAGACATTGAGATCAGATAATGGTGTAGAATACACTTCAAAGGAATTTGAAGCACTCTGTAAGGAGGAAGGAATAAAGAGGGAACTAACCACTCCCTATAATTCCCAACAAAATGGTGTTGCAGAAAGAAAGAATAGAACTGGCATGGAAGCAGTGAAGACCATGATTCATGACCAACACCTCCCTATGCACCTATGGCATGAAGCTGCAAGAACTACCATATATGTGCAAAATAGATTATCTCATAGTACTCTTGAATTCGAGACTCCTGAAAAAGTGTATACCAGAAAGAAACATGAAGTAATCCATCTCAAGATATTTGGTTTTACGGTATATGTACATATTCCGAAAGAGAAGATAACCAAATTGGATCCTTCTAGTAATAAGGGAATATTTGTAGGATACTGTGAAGTATCAAAAGCCCTCAGGATATACATTTTAGTATTCCATCATATCAAGATTAGTAGGGATGTAACCTTCGACGAAGAGGCAAATATTAAGTAATCTAGAAGGTGTCAGCTTGAAGAAATACATGAAGAAGATGTACCACCCAGAAGGACAGAAGCTGAACCAACTCCTGAAATAGTAGCATCAGAAGACCATGACATGCTAGAGCCTCAAGAGACCCCTACTATGGATATCTATTGAAAGAGAAAACATGCTTGGGTAAGAGAAATCATACAAGAAGTAGAAATATATGGAGCACAAGAAGGTTCCACAAGAACTAGCAAGAGATCAATGCCATATTCCAGTTATGTATCTTTTATGTGTGATATTGTAGACCAAGAACCCAACAACTATGAGGAAGATACACAAAATAAAGAATGGGTTGAAGTAATGACGGAGGAATACCAGTCGATCATGAAGAATGATGTTTGGGATATAGTTCCCAAACCAGAAAACAAGGGTGTGGTTTCTTCGAATTGGATCTACAAGTGAAACATGCTGTGGATGGAAGTATTGAAAAGTACAAAGAAATATTTGTGGCCAGAGGATTTTCTCAGAAAGAAGGAATCAATTATGAAGAGACATTTTCTCCAGAAGTAAGGTACACTTCCATCACAACTATCATGGCACTTGCCTCCATGATGAAATGGGACTTGCACCAAATGGATGTAAAGACATCCTTCCTTAATGGTGTGATTAATGAAGAGGTTTACATCAAACATCCACAAGGATTTGAAGTCGAAGACAGAGAAAATCATGTATGCAAGTTGAAAAAGGCTATGTATGGACTGAAAAAAGTTCCCATCGCTTGGTATGGTAGAATAGATAACTTCTTAACAAGCATGGGATTTACCAAGAGAAAAGTTGATCCTAATATTTATATGAAGATTATGGATGATGAACTGGAAATACTATTATTGTATGTGGATGATCTATTTCTAACTAGAAATGAGAAACAGATCAAGGATTGTAAGAAGAAGCTAGATCAAGAATTCAAGATGAAAGATATTTGATTAATGCATTATTTCCTAGGGTTGGAAGTGTGGCAGATCCCAAAAAGAATTTTTCTAAATTAGGGAAAGTATGCAGTATAAATCTTGAAAATATTTTATATGTTGGATTGTAAAGTCATGGCCACACCCATGGACACCAACTTAAAGTTGTTGTCTAATGAGACATCCGAGCTAGTAGACATGACTCACTTCAGACAGATTATTGGGTCATTGATGTATCTAATGAACACAAGGCCAGATATATGCTTTGTTGTGACCACCTTGAATCAGTATCTAGTTAAACCTAGATGGGTTCACTTAATACCTGCACAACATGTGATGAGGTACCTAAAAGGTATGATTGATTTGGGACTGTACTATGGAGGATATCATGACTACAATATGAATGGATATATGGATTCAGATTGGGCAAGAAGTGTCATAGACAGGAAAAGCACATCAGGTGGATGTTATTTTTTGGGATCCACCATGATCTCATGGTTTAGTAAGAAACAGTCTAGTGTTTCTCTCAGAACAGCTGAAGTAGAGTATATTGCAACTTGCTCCACTTTTTGTGAAGCGATATGGATTCGAAAGCTGATGTCAGGAATATTTGACATGGAGGTGGACACTACAGTCATTTTCTGTGACAACCATAGTTGTATAAATATGACATAAAATATTGTGTTCCATGACAAATAGAAGCATATAAAAATCCGATATTTCTATATAAGGGATATGATATAAAAGAGATCCATCAAGCTCCAGTATGTGGGTACCGATGAGCAAGTTGATGATATACTGACCAAGCCTCTCTCTTGAATGAAGTGCGATTATTTTCACAACAAGCTTGGTGTAGTTCAGAAGGAATTTCCTGACAAGCAGGAGAAGTGATGGGACTAGAAATGATGGACCATCTTCGAAAAAGGAAGATCAGGTCGGAGACATGAACCCTCCTTGGTCAAAGGGGGAGCATGTTGATGATATCAAAAAATTCCCAGGAAATGGTGAGTAATGACAAGATCTACTTTGTAGATGATACTCTTATGTTGGAGAGTATAGCTACATTCATATGTAGATTCCATAGAGTTAACACTCGCTTGGGAGTGGTCCTAACCTGTGTGGTATGGATTCTCTATGATGAGTCCTCACGGATGCCAAGAATGACATTGTGTATGCAGTCAAGATCTTCTCTCCAGATGATACTCGTATGTGAAGAGCATAGCTACATTCATATGTATATTCCATAGAGTTAACACTCGCTTGGGAGTGGTCCTAACACTTGCTCAGGAGTGGTCCTAACTTGTGTGGTATGGATTCTCTATGATGAGTCCTCATGGATGATGTAGTATAACACTCACTTATGAGTAGTCCTAACCTATGTGGTATGGATGGGCTACAGACCGACACTAGGTTCGGTTGAGATCTACATTTAGTTGTAGACGATTCAACTGATTGATTTCATGGATCATGCTAATGGAGGACTACATCATCCTTGGACTTATGTACTAAATTGATAGGGATTGATCATCTCGTAATTGGATCATGTGTGGATTTCATCATCCTTGGAATTATGTCCTAAAGTGATAGGGATTGATCATCCTAAAAATAGATCATGTGTATGGTAGGTAGAATGGTGGAAAAAGGATTTAGATGATCAAAGTGCTACTGTAAAGGATAAAAAGGATCGAAGTGTTACTGCAAAGGATCGAGAAGATCAAAGTGCTGCTGCAAAGGATCAAAAGGATCAAAGTGCTGCTGCAAAGGATCGAGAAGATCGAAGTGTTACTGCAAAGGATCATGAATATTGAAGTGCTACTGCAAATGATCAAAAGATCGATGGGTTGCTGCAAAGAACGGATGAAGTGATCATGTGATGCAAAAGATGAAGAGTAACTGTTTCGAGTTACTAATTGTGAAAAACTTCCTGTGACGTATAGGTGTATCTCTTTAATGTACTCTTGTAATTGTCTCTCTATTCTCCTATAGTCTATGATGATGTGGCCAGTAGAATATCCTTCTCGTTAAGGGGGAGTGTTGAAATATTGTAATTTCAAAGGATATTCTAAAGTTATTTTACTGATGTAATCCTAGGGATATCTTATTATTCCTCCGACAAGGTGTCACTATTGTATTTGGTCATCATAGAGTCATGAGGTAAATCCTCTTTTTGTGTCAAGTCTATAGTAACCCAATTAATAATATAATATACTGTTTTGAGTATTCCTAGGTAACGTCAGCCCAGATAGTTTGATGGGGCCAATTTGTCTAGTGAAAAAATTCTATTGACAATTAATATAGATATAGGAGCTATGGTTATTATTTGAACACACAGACTCAGTCACTTGTGTAGTGCATAGGAGAGAGAGAGAGAGACTAAACAGAAGGAGGAGAACAAATTTTTTCAGGGTTTTCTTTTAAACATCTTATACAGAGGAAGTTTTTGCTGGGTTTTCTTCCCCTTGAGGGTTTCCCATGATAAATTTTTTGTCTATCTTGTGATTGTGTTTGTATCAGTGATTCTTGATATGCTGCTGTGATTTTGAATTGAATACTATTGAATCTACTCTAGCATATGAAAAACTTAACAATATCTGGTGTCATCCTGTTTGTTGTGGTCCACCCCAAGACATAGGAATATTTTCTCTATAACACTTAGGGATTCCCAATGTTATTTTTCAAGAAGAAAGATTGGATTATAAGGATATGTATTTATTACAGGAAACAAAATAAAGTGACAGTTAATAATAACTACCCATTTCCTATAATTGATGATTTGTTTGATCAAATGAAGGTAGCCAAAGTGTTTTTTTTGTTGACTTGAGATCTGGTTATCATTAAGTGATAATAAAAGAATATTACATTCACAAGAAATATTTCCAGGCAAGATATAACCATCCTGAGTTTATGGTGGTGCCATTTGGTCTCACCAATGCACCTGCCACATTAATGTGTCTCATGAATACTATTTTCAAAAAGTATTTGGATAGCTTTGTGTTAGTTTTATTGGATGATAATCTTGTTTATTCAAAGAATGAAGAAGAGGACGAGAAATAATTAATAATGATATTACAAGTTCTTATAGAGCACACATTTTATGGAAAGTTAAGTAAGTGTGAATTATGTGAAATAAGGATATCGTATTTGGGTCATGTTATCTTAGAAGAAGGAATTGCAACGAATCTAGAAAATATTGAAGCCATAATAGATTTTTCTACTCCAAATAATGTCACATATGTTAGATATTTTATGGATTTTCATGATACTATATAAGGTTTATTGAGGGACTTTGCAAGGTCGCTCATCTAATTACAACACTTCAAAGATAGAATGTAAAGTTTGTATGGTCTGAAAAATGTCAAGAAAGCTTTCAACAATTCAAAAAGTTACTTACTAGTGCCCTTGTTTTGAATATTGCAGATACAAAGAATATTTTTTTAGTATGCATGTATGTTTGCATTAAAGTACTAGGTGGAGTGTTTATGCAATAAGTGTTAGATTTGTAATGGTTATACAATATCTAAAAACATTTAGCATCGTAACATCATAACCATAAGCAAAGGATCACTGAAAAAAGACAAGTGCAACAACACAAGAGAACACAAAGATTTTTGTCAGGGAAACCACAAGGGAGAAAACCCCGCAAAACTTTGTCAACATAGAATTTGACCAAGTATAGTGTAAAACCCTAGCAACAAGAATAGTTGCTCATGTTACATAGTAGACTCTCTCTCTCTCTCTCTCTCTCTCTCTCTCTCTCTCTCTCTCTCTCTCTCTGGTGCAATACTTGAGTGTAAGATATGTGAGAATGAGAGAGGTGCCTCACCTATTTATATTCATTAGGTGAGTTCCTGAACTAACTAACTAAGTCGTCCAGGTTCCCTAACTAGGTTTGACCTACCTTGGGAGACTCAAAATACATTTTATATATTATTTTTGTGGGTACTATTTCCTCGACTTACAACTGATGGTTTACCTCATGACTTTGACATGACCAAATACATCAAGGACATCTCTGAATGGAGGAATAACATCTATGAAGGAGAATACAACATAAGTACAATAGAATATCTTATGAAGTTACAATACTTTAACACCCCCTCTTAACTAGGAAGGTATTCTACATCAACAAAAACCATCATCACAACTGTACAACTGACTAGTGAATTTCTATATTTCATAGGAATTTTTAGAACAACATCATGCATCTTCATCATCAAACTCAGTAGGATAATATTGGAACTTATTCTGCAATCTCAGTATGTAAATACTGAATCATCTTCTATGACTATTGGATCATCTTTTGCAACCTCAGTATGTAGGTACTGAATCATCTTCTAGATATTATATCATATTTTGAAACATCAATATATGGATACTGAATCATCTTTTGAATACTGAACCTTCTTCTGTAACATTAGTATGTGTATATTGAGTCATCTTCTGCCACATCAGTATGTGAATACTAAATCATCTTCTGGACCTTCTTCTGTAACATCAGTATGTGATTACTGAATCTTCTTCTACCACATCAGTAGGTGAATCCTAAAACTTCTTCTACAACATCAATACGTAAATACTGAATCTACTTCTTCCACATCAGTATGCAAATACTGAATCTTCTTCTTCAGCCTCAGTATGTGAATACTGAAACATCATCTGTAACATCAATATGTAAATACTGAAACATCATCATCTGCATCATCAGTATGTAAATACTAAAACATCATCATTTGCATCATCAGTATGTAAATACTGAAACATCAACATCTGCATCATCAGTATGTAAATAATGAAACATCAACATCTGCGTCATCGGTATGTAAATACTGAAACAACAACAACATCATTAGCATGTTAGTGCTAAAGAAACATCATCATTAAATGTTATATCATCATATGTATTATCAACATAGAGATGCTGGAACATCATCATTATCATCAACCTAAAAATTTTGAGACAACATCATCATCATCAACACAAAGTGTTGTGACTTCAACCACATTAACATTATTAGCACAAGGTGTTGGGACCACAACCATATCAACATCATCAACACAAGGTGTTGGGACCATAACCACGTCATCAACATCAACATAAAAATGTTGAAGGAACATCATTAGCAACATGAGTGTAGAAATACTGAAAATATCTTATCAACATCAGTATAGAAATACTGAAACTTTCTCATCATCATCAGTATAGAAATACTTAAAATAATCTTATCAACATTGGTATAGAAATACTGAAACATTCCACATCACCATCAGTATGAAAATAATGATCTTGCCACATCAATATCAGTATGAAAAATAATGAACCTGTCATATCAGTATGGGAATACTGAAACTCTCACAACAATCATCTAAACAACATCAGTATGAAAATATTGATCCTGCTACATCAATATAGGAATACTGAAACTATCTCAGCAATCAATTCAATAATAAAAAATCATTAGTGTAGTAACACTAAAACTTCAATAATCAACAATCATCAATAATCAGTGTAACAACACTGGAATTATCTCAACAATCATCAGTATAGTAATATTGAAGAACACATCTCAACAATTGGTATAACAATACTGAAGCAAGCATCTCCGGAATCATTAGTATAATGATACTAAAGCAAACATATCAGTAATCATAAGTATAAGAATATTGAAGCAACAGTCATCAATATTGAAGCAAACATCTCAACAAACATTAGTATAACAATTGTGGCTAGGTAAGAATCCTAGCCACATGCTAATGCACCTCCCTTACGTCAAAGGGATGAAAGGGTAGAGTTTGCAATGAAAAACTAGATGCAACAAAAATTGTTAGTAGCAAAAGATAAACACATACATACAAACTACAAACTAAACAAAAATGGTGAGACTGTTATACCTCGGATCTGTTTGAAAAGGGGGCCACCATGCCCAAACTCAAAAACACGACCGCCTTTCCACAGGCTTGGGTAGTGCGGAGGTTGACTCAACACACAAGAGGGGGAGAAAATGGGGCAAATGGAATGGATGGGATGAGTAGCTTGAGAGTTATGGTCTATCAAGGACTCATGCACGTATAATAACGATGGAGGAAAGAAAGTCATGTATGATGGGGACCCCCACCCCTTTATTTATAGTTTTTTCTCTCATTTAGGATTTTAAGCCCCTAATTAGGGTTTTGGGCCCTACTTAGGGGTTTAAGCCCATTTCTCATGTTTTTAGCTCCTTTTAGGGTTTTTAGGCCCTTTTTTGCTTTAGCCATTTTGTGAGCTTTTTAGCTCTTTTTGTGGGTATTTAGGTCCTTTTTGATTATTTTTGAGCTTTTGAGAGGGAATAAGGTTTACAACATAGGTGTGGAGGTCAAAATGGGTTAGGAGATGTTTGTCTATGGTGTAGGATGTATAGAGAACCTTGAGAAATTTTTAGCGTTAATAGATTTCCCCCTTATGTGTGAGGGAAGGAGCTCATCGTATGGCTGAAAAACATCATTGGAACTTGGGGATAATGGAGAGACCTGCGAAGAAGCGATGCTTCCTCATTCGAGACACGATGGCTTTTGGTTTTGTATTAATGTTGGTTCCCATAAATGGTTGAGATACAAAGAATATGTGACATATATATGGATGAGGTGGGCATACCCATGCTCGTAACAATTCCAAAATAATAATGAGAACAAGGCTCCAAAATGCAAGAGCCGATCAAATACAACTGCTATTACATAATGGTGGCCTCAATGAGAGGCTAAATACAATGTCGATATGAATAAATGATACATCAGACCCATGGTATTCTCATGGAATGCAATATCTTCACAACTGATGACCTGCTGGATCTGGAAGGTTACATAACTGTAAGGAATGACTAGTAGAGAGTCAAAGTCTTTGTGGTACAATATGCCACATCAATCATGAATCTATGTAGAAGCATTGGTCTAAGGGATTCTGATCACTGTTTCCATTGCAACCCAAAAATCACAAGGGATGTGAACCTATCTGGGTCCTTTAATAGACTCATTAATGTGCTAGAGTCAGGTGACAACCGAGGTCTTCGACCAAATACTACATGGACCAATACCATATATGAATCTCAACAGTGTGATGATGTAGTTGAAGTTAAGCATGTGAGACCCAACCATCTCAAGAGGCACTAAGGACTCCTCTCAAGTGGTCCAAGGAATTCATCAATGAGTTTAAAGAAACCGAGATATAGGGACCTATGGGTCTATCCTTTGGACTAGATGTGTTTTCGTCAACAGAGGGAGACCTTCAACTTATCAAGGCAATAAGGTTTCCTTGACAAGAAGTGCGAGGGGGATAACGAAAGCTGTGGTACAATCCGGGGACTAGAAAACTGAGTGGGGGAGGGGAAGGGGGAGTGTAAAGGACTCAAACTTCCTTTGTTTAGAGTATGACGACAGGGATGATCTGGAAGCAAATGAAACACACTCATGGGAAAGGGATCATGGTTGTGATATTAGAAATGTAATTGCAGATGGGAAATACTTCAGGGGAGGTAAATTATACTTTTGATATCTAGGGGATCCAAGGAAGACTCATCGCAGAATACTCTGAACAAAGTCAACCCAATGGGGGAATGCTGCCAAACTGTAACATATGGGGTGGTGTCTAAAGACACCATTATGACACGATCTCATGGATTTTTACCCAGCCCAAGAAAGTAAATGTACGGTTATGCTTTCAATTTTAAAGAGTTTGAAAACATGAAGAAGACTCCAGTGGGGTCTCTTTTTTGTTGATAGTCTCATGTTCCTGAAAAAGGATAAAAGTGTACATAGGAGAGCTCTCCCACCCTTTTTGGGGGATGAGATACTTCTTTACTGTTGGTAGTTCACTCAGGATGGAAAATTTTTAAACATGTACTGATTGGATGGTCATTCAAATACTTTTACGAGCATGAACGAAACCAAGTTTTCTCAACAATATTTTCTTGATGAGAAGGTTAGAAAAGAGCTTAAAGATAACCCGTGATGATATTTTTCGTAGAGTTTGGTCCCCATGCCAGAGAAAGCATAAAAGGATGCAAAGGGATACATTCCTGGCTTGAGTGTGCCGAGGTGGTCCTTTTTTTGGTAGTCTACGCAGTCCATAAAAGGAGATAAACGAGGTTGTGTAGATGCCCTTTCTAGTTCTTTAACGAGCAGGAAAGGAAGCAAGTACACTCGATGATATTTTCATTCGTTTAGGAGTCAAAAAAGAGCTTAACAGAAACTCCGTAATGGTAAACCAAGAAAGGGGGCACTAATGGTTCCCTATTGTGGGATGACGAGCGGTGGTCCAAAGTGGTGATCTGTGCAATATAGATGGAGTGGACTCTGTAAACATGCAAATACATATAGAGGAAGACCCGTGTGGAGGCACGCAAATCAGGGTGTCTCCCAGGAAATGGTGCAGAAAATCATGGGTTAAACGTGAGATAAGGGTCTCACCCAAAGACAAAGGATGGAAAACCGAACCCAAAGGTGTGAGGGGTGTCTCAAAAAGACTCCAGATGACTCTGACTAGCAACTAATGGTGTTGCCCCTAGTGGTTTGGTGCATGGGGAAAAAAATAAACCAAATGGAGGCCCATGGGTATGGATCTAGATCAACTTACAATGTGCGATTCGCGTGGTGGTATGCAAATTGATGTGACTCCGGAAATATGGCCTAAAGAATCAGTAGGGAGGGAGGAAGTCTAGAAGTTTTTTTCTCAACCTACGAGCTTTTCGTATAATGGTGGCAAATTCCTATTCTTGTAGAGGATGGTCCATACGTGAGCATGGAAAACCAAGGAGATACAGAGAGGTCTCGACCTCCAGGACAGGTCTAGGGACCTGATGGTATGCTAGCATGGACGTGGTAGCTAGATCATACGTGCGACATATTGTGTGCATGTTTCAGATGTGGGACCGCACCCTCTAGTGGGATACCAATGGTGCATAGGCATGGATCATATCTACCTACTCACATCCAAATGATGCAACATATTTCTACAATGGACTCACTACGACTAGATGCAAAACGAATACTAGAGGGGGTCAACGACTCATGGGAAAAAATGATACAAAACAAAAAGAAAAAACTATGCTATAACTATGATATAAGTGACTCATGGTGGTTATATCAAGCATAAAATATCTTGAGGTAGATCCCATTGCGAGGCTTCTTCAAGAGGCGACCGTCTGAGTCAGCGAAGAGGTGTGCCCCCTTGTCGAGATGAAGGTTGTTGGAAATGATGGGTGACGGAATATGGCCTTCGATGGGAAGAACCGATTCCACACTATGGTTTAAAGGGAACGGGGTCAAAGCAGTGGTAGTCTTATAGATCTCTTTGTCATCGCGTAAGTGGCGTCGAGATAGATCAGGTGGACCTTATATAGTCGAGGACAAGAAAGTACTACTGGAAGTAGAGATCATGTAAATGGTTGTTGTGGTTGAGCAAGAAATTGGAGGGTGGATCTCCTCAATGACAGTGATCTCAGATTCAAGGGAATGTTTTGGAATATTACTAAGGGCAGTTCGAAACTTCTCCAAGTCTTGGCAGTGGTGAGAATAATGTCCATACAATCCACAAAGTGTGCATGCATGGTTTTTCCTCAAAGACTTATTTTTTTACTATTGGCTGAGTTGGGAGGATGACCACCAAAATATTCTCCATTGTGTCCATGGAATCTAGATGTGTGCAAAGGATGGGGATTTTAGTACAATTCTAGGTTGCGTGGTCATGTATGTCGCACATGACAGAAGGTGGAATTTGTCAGGGTTTGACTATTTCTTTGGTGTTTTCTCCCTTAGCTCTCTTTGGATGAGGTGGGGCTGATGTAGGCATGGAAAGAGGTTGTTGTGGGCCTAGAGGAGGGTGTGACTCAACCGCAATGGGTTGAATGCGAGTTGAAACAACTTTAGGCATCGAAGGTTGAGTAGGTAGTTCGATGTACCACACAGGAATCCCCAACGTAAAATTGGGTAAGTTCAAAGTAGCCATCACTAGATTTTCGATGCCGGATGGTGGGAAAAGGAAGGGAATCGTATGGATTGGGAGAGAGCCCCAGTAATTCCCTGGTGACTGCATTTTTGGCTGCGGTTGTGGATGGGGTTGTGGCTACGGTTGTATTTTTGGTGCAATGGTGCTAGATGAGAGCATGCACAAATCCGCGGTGTCGCTTGATGCTAGTGGAGGAGATAACAAAGGGAAGGAATCCATCATGGAGGTTTTGGTGAAAAAACTGGGGCCTACAGCCAACAAGGAATAGGTGGATACATTGTTGATGGAGGTATCAATGGTGGGGATGACATTGGTTGGTGCGTTCGGCCCCTGCAGATCGTGGTAAGTTAATTGGTCTACCATCACAATCTTCCCGTCATGAGGGAACATCATAAGACAAAAAAGGGTGGATGCCATGACTCTCATAACATACATGTAACTTCTTCCAAGGAGAAGGTTATAATCCAGCTGAGCATTGAAAACCTCTATGTCAATCAGAACCATATTACCGACTAACAATATGGGGACATGCAAAAGAATTCCCTGGGCGTTGGTGGGGTCGCCATCATAGGAGTGTAGTGTAGTGGTAGATGGTTGGATGGTAGGGCACCTAAGTTTCTTCCAAACCAACATTGACATGACACAAGTGGATGCCCCTTCATCAACAATGCATCAATGCACAACCAAATTCCAAATTGATACCAAAATTTGGAAGGCAATGGTTGATGGAATTATGGGCTCTCCATTATCTAAATCGAATGTGATAAATCTGGAATCAATAATGTTTTCTGATGTGGAGGGCATGTTTTGAACACTTCTAGAGTGGACATGGCCATAGGTGATTGGGCCAAGTCATCAATGATGCTATAGTTCACTGTTGCTCTGGTGGTGGCATTGTTGGCGATCCGCCACATGGGGAATCATGGTCCTTGAGCTACCCCATCAATGGGGGGTGTAGGTAGGTAAAGTGGTATGTTGGCTATGTTGGATATGGATGTTGTTGATGCGTCATTGATTTTAGTAGTAGAACTATACTGATTGCACCTAGTCTGCAAGTTGACCTCTTTAGTTGGCATGGCCAGTAGGTGATTAACTCCTGTCTCTACAGGTGGGGCTTCTACGGGAGCAGGTGGGGGAATAGGTGCGGTTTCTACCAATCCTTGGAGTGGTAATGGGTTCTGGAGCACCATGGGTGGATGGCCTGGTGGTGTTGGATTGGGTTGAGCTTGAGCTATCATATTGGTACCACATTGTGCTTCGTTATGAAGAACCTGCTTCGCGTGACCCATGAGGGGGAATTCGTGCATGCAACGATCATAGACATCGCATAGTTTGCATAGATGGTTGGTCCATAACGGAGCATTTCATCGAGGTGGATTAGGCTGTTAGGGGTTTTGAGCTAGTTGGTTCGCATCGGTGTTGTTGGGAGGATTTGGTTGTTGGCCGCCTCCTTTTGGTTGGTTGTTGCCCCAGTTCCTAGATCACTTTTTCTTTCCTTTCCCTTGTTGGTTATTAAGGGTCAGTTGGTTGGGACAATTTTGCTGAGCAAAATTTTTTCTTGTGGATGTTGGAGGAACTGGGGCGGGTGTTGGGGTGGCTTGCATGGGTGGTGCATAGTGGACCGGAGGGGCTGGAGGGGCTACGAATCCAGTCATTGACCCCAAATACAGTTGTGCCATCCAAGTTGGTTCATGGGCACATTGTTGTGGCACGAGTTGCACATAGGAGGTTGTGGCTTCGGAATGAGCCATCATCCTTGAGTAGTCGGGAACTTGGTTTGGTTGTGCAACACTAGGGGTGTTTCTTAGGTGCTATGGCATACTAGGAGGTGTCGCATATTATTGTGGGTGTTTGTAAACATAAAATATGATGGAATCCACAGCATGGGATTCCCCCCACGCCTCGCGGTGAGAGGTGGTGACATAGGGAACATCTGGAATGATGGTGTATAGGTATCCAGACTGAGCATAAATCAAGTCAAATTGTTGTGCCTTCAAGATGGCCTCTTCCTCGGATTGGGGACATTCAGAGGCGACATCCTTGGCTATAGGTAGTAGCAAGTTTTTTAAGAACCAATCCAGGAAGATCATGTCATCAATTTGAATCTTCCATAGGCTACGACATCTCCTCCACTCATGGATGTGGTCAGTTATATGAGTCGTAGTGTTTTGGTGGAAAGATAAAAACATCTCAATGCCCTCATCATATATGACAGGGAATTGGAAATATTGCAGGAACATGAAGGCTAAGGAATTGAAGTCGGGGTTAGAGGATTGAGGTAGCTCAATATACCATTTGGCTACGACGCTTATGAGGGTGCACTAGAATAGCCTAAGTTTGATCGAATTGTCCACAATGCCACTTGAGCAGAACCATAGATGAAATGACATGATGTGGTTTTGGAGGCACTCATATTTCTTCCATTAAAACTTTGGAATTTCTGACAGGATTTTGTTTGGAATAGGAGGCCAATGGGGTTGATGGATTATGGGGTCATTAGTTAACCTGGACAAATCAGGAAAGTTGAGGTGAGCCATGGATGGGAGGTTAGACCCAAGGTTGGTGCAGGAGAGACTGACCATGGTGCCAGATTTTGCAGGAGTGTGATGTACATGCATGACTTGGGGCACTTGAAGTTTACTTCCCCCAATGGGGATAGTCGAAACAGTCATGGAAGGGCCACTGCCCCCATATATGAAATGTGGTATGAAAGGAATTGTAGGAGTTGGTGTAGGACCGCCACTAATGGGTAGTAGACTCACCATAATATGCACAAAAGTGTTGGGACCACTGATAGGGATGTTGGCAATGATGTGAGGCATCAAAGTGGGTCTGGTGCCAATCACCCCTCTGAAGAAGGGATCAGGATTCATGCCATCCATGGGGATAGAAAGTGAAATGAGTAGGTTTGGATCATATTGCTAGGAATTTGAGTTGGAATCAGAGACCGTATGGCCCTCTGATGATGAGGAGGGTTGTCGAGGGGGGCCTTGACGGTGATGGTATAAATAGCCAAACTGAGGGGGATTGCCTCTTATGCATGAGGAAGAGTGTGGTGGATCAATGGTGTCTTGTTGGTGGTAACCAGTAATGAAATTTGGACCCCGGTTTAATGGCTTCCTATTGGCTCACAAGTGGTCACTCAGCCACCAAGACTTCCAGAAGACAACGCTTGGGTTTTTCCTCACAAAGGAGTTTCTAGTCAATGGGAAGGGGTCGTTTCCCATTTCAATTGGTGACTCCTCTCATTGGCCAGCTACTTTGGGGTTCCCGTGGTACTGCTCATAATGATTTTAGGGCATAGCCCAAGCACTTCCCACAGTTAAGGTGGTTGACACTTATGTCTTCAAACTGCAAGATTTTGATTAAGTAAATTGGTTACTTTTATGGTTTGCTCAGGGTCATGAACTGAGTTTGGTTGAGTTATATGGTGTAAATGTCTGAACTTTGTGTATGAGCTTGTTATTTTTTATTATTTTGTCAATTATGTAGTGAGAAAATAACATTGGATTTTCTGCACAGATCAAGTTATGGGCAATACAAACTGTAACTTGTGAACTAGTAAAATAAAACAAAGCCAAAGTGCAATACAAATTGTAAAATGTGAATCGAAAGTGTGACTACCCTTTTTTTGTATCCCTCAAGTCCAAGAAGGAGTGATGGGATCTCATCAAAGTGGGAACAAGCCCACCCGTAGATCCATAGGTCACTCCTCAAATGCCTGGTTGCTCAACAGGGAGGATGTGAACACTGAGAAACCCCCAACGGTTTCCACTCCCTCTAGCTTCCAAGGCACTTATTTGAAGTGGAAAATAAAAACAAAAAATCTAGGTGCATATTACTAAGCTTTCTCAACCCTCCATCTTATATTAGAAGACCCCGGAGGGTGATGACTGAGTAGAGGAGGAAGAGCTGAACAAGATGGTTAATTTCCAATGTTCTTTAATAATGAAATACTAAAATTAAACTTGAAGAAAATAACATAGAAATAGGTATATTTTCATTTTAATAGTCAACCAGACAGGCAAACAAATGTAAGAACTGATTAACAAACATACAAGTCGCTTCTGGCTGTTGGGCAGCAGTGACTGAGTTGCACAAACAATCCAAACAATAGTGAATGGGTTGCCTCTGGTCCAAAAAAAAATCAGCGAGAGTGCCCTGGGAGGTAAGTCTCTCCTTTCGAGGCTGAACTAGTGACTCGAACACTCCTTTCAGGCCTGAATCAGTGACTAGGTCACTCCTTTCAGCATTAAATCAACGACTTGGCCTAGAAATTGGAAAAAATAAAAAACAGAGCCAGGAATGACTGACAGTAATTGATACTGGGGCCGAACAGACTCGGATCGGCCTCTTGAGGGCTCGATCAGGGACGAATATGAAAGAAAACCTCCAAAAAATTATAAAAAATGAGGGATCCTGAGGGATCGGCCCACTGTGGTCACTAAACTGTGGCTAGGTAAAAAACCTAGCCACGTGCTAATGCACCTCCCTTCCATCAAAGGGACGATAGGGTAGAGTCTACAATGAAAAACTAACTATAAGAAAAATTGTTAGTAGAAAAATATAAACACATACATACAAACTAAACAAAAATGGTGAGATATTATACCTCAGATTTGTTTGAAAAGGGGGCCACCATGCCCAAACTAAGAAACAACACTGCCTCTCCACAGGCTTGGGTAGTGTGGAGGTTGACTCAAAACACAAGAGGGGGAGAAAATGGGGCAAATGGAATGGACGGGATGAGTAGCTTGATAGTGATGGTCTCTCAAGGACTCATGTAAGTATAATAACGACAAAGGAAAACAAGTCATGTGTGATGGGGACCTCTGCCCCTTTATTTATAGTTTTTTTCTCTTATTTAGGGTTTTAAGCCCCTAATTAGGGTTTTGGTTCCTACTTAGGGTTTTAAGCCCCTTTCTCATGTTTTTAGCTCCTTTGAGGGTTTTTAGGCCCTTTTAGGGGTTTTAAGCCCTTTTTGGGGGGATTTAACCCCTTTCTAATCTTTTTAGCTCTCTTGTGATATTTTTAGCTCTTTTTGTGGGTTTTTAGGCCCTTTTTTATTATTTTTGAGATTTTGAGAGAGAATCAGGATTACAACATAGGTGTGGAGGTCAAAATGGGCTAGTAAATCGATGTCTATATGTGGTGTAGACTATAAAGAGAAGGTTAAACAATTTTCTGCGCTAACAGGAATATTGAAGCAATCATCTCAACTATCAATAGTACAACAATATTGAAGATACATATTTCCCTTCAATGTCTCGAAGCAACATCACGGTGAGTTCTTTCGTAGATCCATCTGGGCATTTTGTCTAACTTACTCACTCTTTCAAGCCAAACAATCCTAGTTAGATAGATGGATATCCCTGGGGACCAAACAATATTTTTCTGGCTTACTAACCCTTTCAGACTAAACAAACCTATCCAAACATACTAATCCCCCTAGGATCAACATGCCTCATCTGACTTACAAATAATTTTGGGCCAAACAAGCCTAGCGAGACTTACCCTCCTCTATACTAAACTACTCACCACTGCATCCATCATCCATATACTATCACTCCCTCTTTTGAGATAGTTCCTTTCAAACAACACCAAGCTTGTATCAGAAGTATTCAAACTTTACACGAGCGAGAGGCTTAGTTAACACATATGCCACTTGTTCCTTTGTAGGAACATGCTTGATATTTACAGCTCCCTTCTGTAACTTGTTCTTTAACTGCATCGTACATTTATAAACTATATCATTCTTCTTTTTTTCATTTGTAACTCCATCATTCTTCTCTTTTACATCTGCAACTGTATCATACATCCACAACTATATCATACATCTTTAAGTTCACCATTTCTTCTCTTGTAGGTGATTGCATACCATCCTTCCTACAAATCAAATATAGTTGTATGATTAGAAACATTTCATGACATATTCAAAATGACAAATTATCATGCATAAAGATATATATAATCATGCAACTATTTCCACTAATGCAACAATCATCTATATCCGATTTACATATGATAACTTTCTATATCCCTTTCATCTTTCTAAGACATCATTTCAGCAAGGAGGTTTCATAAGTAGCAATGAAGCAACACAAGCCACTTACCCATCACCTACATATTAGTAGTAAACTACAAATATTCTAATATGCATAATACATTTCTTGAATCTAGAAAGATGGCTATGTACACGTCTTCAACAACTAAATATATGGAAAATGACAATTCAAATACTTATGTTTGTTTGTTTGGTAGACTCCATATTAATATTTGTCTTCTTGGATTACTGGAATTTATGCCAATGCTTTCAATTTCATCATCTGATTTTGAGGACATGTTCCTATCTTGCTCATGATCGAAAATACTGAGCAAGTATTCTTACACCATAGATCTCATAGGACTGTGTCTGTGTGTCCTGTTATTGCATATCTTCTTATCCAATGATGAAATGGATAAGAGTATAATCTTCATCTTCGTCGGTATAATTATTCTAGATCATATGCCTCATTACTTTAAGGAATCTTTACTTGCTTTCTTCTAAGTTGCAATATTTTCATCCTTAGTTGTATTGAGATAAACACTCTACTTTCTGCAATATGTTGGAATGATATTTTTGTTCGTAGCACTATCAAATCAAATAAAGTCATCATATCTCTGTAGTACCCTTTACATTCCACACCATTTTCTCTGCATATTTTACTTGGATAAGTAAAATTTCCTCTAGATTTAATCATACCTCTAATCCTAAGAATCATGTCAAGAATCTCAAGCATTGAGATATACCGTAGTCACTCCCTCTGCATTTGTATTACGAATTTGGAGTGACAGGTAGTCTCCTTTGCTACTAGTATTCTTTGTATCTATCTATGTGATTTTCATCCTTTATAGGATTCTATCTTCAACATTGTAGTAAAGGTTGGGATATACATCACTTTAGCTAATCCTCAAAATCCTTATGTAACTGTATGTGTTGTCCCATGGGTTCCTACTGAGCTTGTACCAATTCTTCTGTGCATAGGTGGTTCTCTATAGAGAGTCTCAAACCATATAGGTTTCTAGATATGTTCTTCTACTTTGATTACACCAATTTTCTAGTGTGATACCTACTACTGAAGAGGTGTGTCTAGCCCCTAGAGCAGTGTCTTGTTGACTCTCTCTTTTTGATAGAAACCATGAACCTTGCTTCGTATATTTTGATACTTTGATCTACGGTATCCTTGATATTGTATATCTACTTGGAAGACTTCATAAAACTTCCCTTCATGTCTTGAACTCATATCCAAACATCATTATGTATTATCGGCTGGTACTTCTAGATCATATCATCCTTCCATCACAATTGAACTATTGAGTTATGAGTTTTCCTTCTATTCTTGACGAGAATGTTATTCCTTCTTGTTCTTTTTCTTCTTGCCATGATTTTTTAGGGCTTGATTGTCATCTCTTCTTCTTTTTCCTTCAATCAATAATGCACTCCTCCATATGTGATATTCCTACAAGAACAACTCTCTTGACTAAATTTGGAAGACCATTCAAAAAATGTAATTTATGCTTCTGCATTAGAGGAAATTTCAACTCAAAATGGGCCTTCTAAGGAAAATAATAAAATAATATTTATTAATTTTGGAGGAAGAAAAGAAAAAAAAAACTTTTTTGTTCATATTTTCGACATATCTCCCTGTGTTTTTACTCAAATTTCGATCACGAGAGCTGGTTGGATGAAAAATTATATTCCACATCCAATGAGTACCCACACTACATAATTTTGATGGACCCCATTACCCCAAAAACAAGAAATACCTGAAAAACATGGTGATGACATCATCATCATGTTTTTCAGATATTTCTTGTTTTTGGGGTAGTGGGATCTGTCAAAAGTACACAGTGTGGGTACTCACTAGATGCACTATTTAATTCTGCATCTAGGGATATCTCCTTCTTGAAATTTGAGTAAAAACATAGGGAGATATGTCGAAAATACCAACAAAAAAAGTGGTTTTTATTATTATACCTATCCCCAAATTTATATTAAAAAATGTTTAAGACCTATACGGTATTTCAAATTTAAAGAAACTTCATTGGCTAACACATGATGACATGGAATTTGAATTAGGGTTGAAATGCCTATTTTGAGTTGAAATTTCCTCTAATGGCTTCCTTGACATTGTCTTCAATGACTTCTAATTGCTCCTTGAGATGAGATCTTCTTGTGAAGTAATCATTGAATGTTTTCTGATATTACACATTCACATCCTTGAGTTGATTTCTCAAGGTCATATTCATACATGATGTTCATTGCATCGAACATATCCTTAGGATTATTCAAGGATGATACATGTGGGATCCAATGGAGATGAAAATACTCATATTTGTTTTGACTATGTCCTTCTTTGCTTTGACTTCATCTCAATATGGATCTGTAGCTTCTTCTTTGACATATTTCTTCATGGCATGCTTCTTCAAGTATGATAAGCACTCTATAATTCCATTCTTAAAAGTTTTCGACTCTTTCAATATTGTCCTCAATCTTGGTACTATTTTTCATCATGATAAAAATGAGAACCTCAAATGGAAATAGAGAGGATGGAAGTTACCAGTGACATTGCTTCAACTTGATGCTTGCTTGAAGGATATTTTAAAAGATTGATTCTGGTGGACCTAGGGTTTGATAGAAAAACCCTAATTTTTTTAAGTTAGGTATATTTTAGATATGATTGGATAGAAATAAGTGCCTCCTAAAGGAAATATGAGCAACATACTTATTTTCCCAAAACTGTTGACAGAACTGTAAAATATATGATGCCCTAGTTTTCTCCGACAATAGTGTTAGATAAAAAATGAGTCAAAAAAATGAAAAAAAATCTTACATAGATATAGGAACCCTCATAGGGAGAATTTTATGGTCCTCCTTCTTAAACTTATTGGTGGAGGGAAGTTCCCGGAACAGGAAGCCCTAGTTTTTCTCCAGCTTCTTTTGCATAAATGAATGATTTGTTTATGCTATAGATCCAATTTTTCAGCTCCTCAAGGTATTAAACCCTACCCTGAGGTATCCTAGTATTTATTCTTTCCAACCCCACATGTTAGAGAATAATTGAATTCACCAGGTGGGACTTATGCGATGTTTCCCAAGGTGACTTATTTTAGGGATGTTCAGAATAATGAACTTGTACGTGTCACTGTTTCACCCTCGAAGTCTAAAATTTTTACCATAGAAACTAAATTCTGTGACCTATCTACAACATATTTATAAATTTCATTTGGACCTTCCTATCCCAAGACAACCATTCTCCCTAGGTCACCTGTTGAAGGTTGAATTATGGGAGATGTTGGAGCCCTAAGTTGGAGGAATAATATATCCTATATTATAGAGAATCTGAGGCTGAAACTTTTACACAAGGTAGAGTAATATTGTATCTTAATCCTTTCAAAGTTTCATCTATGGGACCTTATCCAATATTTAGTTATGGCGAAGGGCCCAACAAAAATAGTTTTTTTCTTCTAGGGTTTTCAAGCATGAAACCTTGATCTGCAGTAGCTGTAGCTGTAGCAGTGTTTCAGCTACACAAAGATTTATTTTAGGGTGGATCTGATACCATGTTATATTTTTAATGGTTATACAATATCTAAAAACATTTAGAATCATAACATCATAATCATAACCAAAGGATAATTGAAAGAAAGACAAGTGCAGCAACACAAGAGAATGCAAATATTTTCCTTGGGGAAACCATAAGGGATAAAACCCTGCAAAACTTCCTCAGTATAGAATCAACCAAGTATAGTGTAAAACCCCATAAACAATAATAGTTTCTCATATTCCACAGTAGAATATCTCTCTCTCTCTCTCTCTCTCTCTCTCTCTCTCTCTCTCTCTCTCTCTCTCTCTCTCTCTCCAGTGTAATACTTGAGTGTAACATATGTGAGATTGAGAGAGGCTCCTCACCTATTTATATTCATTAGGTGAGTGCCTCAACTAACTAACTAATCCATCCAGGTTCCCTAATTAGGATGACCTACCTTGGGAGACTCAAAATAAATTTTATATATTACTTTTGTGGGTACTATTTCCCTGACTTTCGATAGAGGGTTTACCTCATGACTTTTACATGACCCACTAGATCAAGGAAATCTATGAATGGAGGAATGATATTTTTGAAGGAGAATACAAAATAAATAAAATAGAATATCTTCTGAAGTTACAATACTTTAACAAGAAGGATTTGTGACTTGTTATGAGTCCAGAAAATTAAAAGAGCATGAAATAAATTATGCAACTCATGATTTAGAACTAGGATCCATATGACACACTCTCAAAATGGGGATGCATTACATTCTCGAAAGAAGAATTGAGCTTAGAACATATCACATGAGATTAAATTAATTGTTTGATAAACCAATCCTAAATGCGAGGAAAGCTAGATGGTTGGATATTTTGTGTGAGTTGGATTTGGAAATAAAACACATAAAAGGAAAAGAGAACAAGGTTACATATACTCTTAGTAAAAAAATTCATGTAACATCTTTAAGTATGTGCAAATCAGATTTAAAAATAAGAGTTCTCAAATCCCAAAATAAATATGAGACTTACCTTCAAGCAAAAGAGAAATCACAGTAGGGTAAATTAGATAAAACGTGTGAAGGATATAATATCAACGAAGATGATATTATTGTTTATAAAGTAAAATTGTGTTTTCCAAATTGTACAAATTTGAATAAGGTGATATTGGATGAAATTTATCAAATTCCGTACTTCGGACATCTAGGATATCAAAAGACGATAACAACCAAAATGAAACAATACGTTTGGCATGGGATGAAAAAGGATGTAGAAGAATACATTTTTTGGTGTCAAAATTTCCAACAAGTCAAGGAAGAGCATCAACATCCAACAAAACTATTGTAGCCTTTACCCATTCCATAATGGAAATGGGAAGTAACCTCTATGGATATTATAATAGGTTTTCCTATGGAAATAAGAGAACATGATTCAATCATGGTTGTGGTGGAAAAACCATCAAAGAATCTCATTTTATTTTAGTCAAGTGAACTCATAGAAAAACAGACAAGGAAAATATATTTATAAAGTATATATTCATATCGCATGGGTTACCCAAAGAAATAATCTCAAATTGGAAGGCTTACTTCATAAATTGCGAATTTAGTGGAATTTTAGTACAGTGTATCATCCTCAAACAGATGGCCAAACAAAGAGGGTTAATCAAATTCTTGAGGATATGGTAAGGATGTGTATTAGGGATAAGAAAACAAAGTGGGAAGATTAGATACACTTGGTAGAATTTTCATACAATAATGGACATCAAGAATCATTGGCAATGGTCCCCTTTGCGGCATTGTATGAAAAAGGATTTAGAAATCCAATGATTTGGGGTAGTTCAGTAAATATGATAGTGCTTGGGCCATAAATGCTCAAGGAAATGGAACATGAAATTGTTAATATCAAGCATAATGTAAAGGTATCCCAATATAGGTAGAAAAGTTATGCATATTTGCAAAGAATACACAAGGAATTTAAAGTTTAGGATCATAATTATTTGAGAGTAAATCCAAATAAAAATTACGTAAAGTTTGGATGTTGTGCCAAGTTGAAATTGAGATATTGTGGGTCATTCATATTCCTTGATAGGATAGGGCTAGTTACATATGGGGTTGCACTACTTTCTAACATGAGGGATAACAATTTTTTTCATGTTTCTTTCTTAATAATTATGTACATGATCCTAATCATGTAAATGATTGGAATGTGATTTATCTAGAAAGTGGAACCTATACACATACTCAACAAGAAGGTAAGATTGCTCTGAAATCGATTCATCAGATAGTTAAAGATACAATGAAAGCATCATTGTCCCAATGAGGATACATGAGACTTGGAAGTTTCCATGAGAGAGGCACATCCATTTTTGTTCAATTTTGAGAACACCAATGATGGTGTTGTTCTAAGGGGATGGAGAATGTAAAACCCCATTTTGGCCCATAGAATGTACTAGATTGACATGTAAATGTTGTAAAAATGTAATGTATGATTCCTAGAATGGAGCTCAAGGTCGAGGCCCCACTAGTGAATGCCCAACTTATAAAGGAAAGTATTTTATGCTCTATGGACATGTGCTAGTAAGCCATGGAAAAATGTAAAAAAATGTAAATATTTATAATTCAAATTAAAGTCTAAGAGTTGGATTTGGAAGCAACTTAAATAAGGGGATATGTTATCCACCAGGGAGAGGAGATAGGTGTGTGGGATTAAATTTTTCATTTCCAAGTTTCATTTTGAGAACCCAATTGAATTTAATGGTAAACAACCACCCACATTGACTTCCTTTCTGATCTTTAATTTAGTTGTAAGAAGACTACTGATAAATCATCTGAATAAATTAATGGAGCATGGGATGAACCTAAAAATTCATATGCATGAGTATGGGATCAATTTTTTTGTATCAAGAAGTCAATTTAATTCATGAGAATTCATTTCCTTTCATTCCCATTCCATTGTGGGAAATTGAGAGGGATATTTTCATAAAGCTATGCATTCCCAATAGTGAAAAGAATATAAATCATAACTAGGGATAAATCTATGTTTTAGAGCATAAAAGAAACCTAGAAATTCATGTGGGTTGGGAAATATAGTGGGAGATCCATAAATATCAACCATGGGGTGAATTTGAGGGTGTCAAAGGCGCAAAAATCCATGGGAAAACATAAATTTGGGATTCTCAAAATTGAATTTTTTGGTTGAGATTTAGTGTGGTCGGAATCAACAAAATCCAAAAGATTATTGAAGTCAAAGAAACACCAGAAGTTTGAAAGCTTGATCAACCTAGTGAAGGTAATAAATATCTAAAGGTTTAGTATCCTCGTCCTTTATATGCCTACCCTAAATAGCACTAAAGGGAAGGGTGCATCTAAGGAACTGTGTAGTAGAGAACGATACCTTCCTTATGTTGGGTATAGTAGGTAATGTGGGTACGAAGAATAGTTGAATGCAATTGAGATGCATGTAGCTCTGTGGTTAAGCTCACTGTCTTAACATTCTCCTTCTTTATCTCTTTGAATGATTGATAAACCCAACTTTGTGTTGGATTAGCATGTGTGTGTGACTATGTCTATGGATGTGAGTGAGCATGAGTAGTTTCCTTGTTAGTGGAAAACATAGATAAGTGTTGGACAGAGTGTTTATGGTTGGGTGGAACATTTCTTGTACATATCCAATTTCAAAGAAAACATTAGTTAAAATATAAGTGTTTATTGTTGTTTATGAATATGCAAAAATTATATATTATGAATCATCATTAATTTATTTTGAATTGAATGAAATGACCCAACTTGAATTATTAAATTAGTTTCATGTGAGTCCATGTGAATGTGTTACCTGTTGTGCCTAAGAGTATGAGAAAATCAACATGTTCAGAAGGAGTTATGTGCATAATCATTTTCTATTTCATGTTAAAATTGACATGTTTCATTTTTCTAATTAAATTCTATAAGCGAAATTTAGAATGGTAGAATGATGGGGCGGTATTGGAGAAAGGATTTTTGTCTCCTACTACCTCAAGAGTCACATAGGTATTCAGGGACGTGACAAGAATATTTTGTTGAATTTAACTCTTGGTGATCCATTTACCTTGGTGAAGTAGTTACCCTACTTTAATGAACCGACATAGTTAGATACCATTAGATGTTCTTAATTGTTATTTTTTTTCTTTTTCCATTAATATAGTTGCGACGCATACGACCTTTGTAAGTTGTAATATCACATAGGAAAATTAATCCTCCAACTATTTTTAGAAAATGTTTGGGCTTCTCCATTGTTATAAATGGAGGAACTCTCTTTTAATTTTCATTTCTCATATCAATAGATCTTTTTATTTTTCAAATAGAAGTATTTTTGGTTTTGCAACACTTGAACCTATGTTTTTATCACATGGTAACAAAGCATGTTATACAAAGCACTTATCTTTTTGGAGAGAGTATTGATATGGTATATAGGTGTGTTAGTGCTCAAACTCAAGGTTACTTAGCTGGTCTTTTTTCTTGTTGGTAATTTATCTGAAGGGAAGAAAACAAAGCCACCCATGATGTATGTTCCAAAAAATATAAATTATAAGGAGAGATGATTCTCAGACCTTAGTCTCTTTCAAAACCTTATTTTTTTGTGGGTTTTTTGTTGGTAACAGAAGACACGTCTAATTGTGGGATATATAGCATACTAAAATGAATATATCCAAGCACTTTGTCATTTTTATATTATTGGGTGATGCTTTCTTGGACCATCAACTAGAGTGGGAGTCATCTTTGAAGGATGGGGATTTTTTTTACAGCCTGTAATGTCCCATGGGGATATAAATGGGAATAATGGACATATAATTATATCTCTAAGGATAACTAAATAATTTTATCACAACGGGTTAGTTAAACAAATAATTAAAATTCATTTTTCAAGATTTAATCACAACAAAGTCCATTTAATTACCAATAAATTAAAATAAATTCAATAATTATTCCAACATCTGATCCAAGGCATGGGAAGGATTACTAATAAATTATATAAACATAACATCACATATCCATTCCAATCCAATTAATACATAAATTCCACCTCTAAAGGCCATTTACACTTAATCATGGTTAACTAGTAATTAGTGTTCTGATTGCGATACTTAACGACACTTAGCAAACAATTGATGGTACTTATTATAATTTCATTTTTTTATCACTTAACTAATATTTATCAATTCCAATGGATAATTAACACCTAATAACATGTAAATAAAGTCTAGTTACCATTTTTCAATTAATTAAACATAATAATTACGAAAATGATTCCACAAGAACTAGTTAACTAGTTGTTCAATACTAACAACTAGTCTTGCACAAATTCAACACACAACCATACCAATGAACAAAATAGTTAACCTACAAAAATTATACACATATTTAATCATGCATGTACAACAAAATAAATTACTTTTTTCCAGATCTGATCCGAGTACATAAACAAAGGATATTTCAAGTTCAATCAGTACAACTAGTTAATAAACACTGCCAGGAATTCATTCAAACCAATCGTACTGAGTTTCGAGGAACAAAGAGATGAGGGTACATATATGGAAAATATCATTCTACAGAACAATTAAAGAACCAATAAAAGAGCATATGACTGTACATTCATCTTTTACCAAAAATAAAGATTTGAATCCAAAAACTATTTGACAATTTCACTGCAATGTACCTAGTTTCCAATTGAACTTTCCAAATTCCAAATAAAGAGAAATATATGAATATTGTAGCTCCTGGAAATCATATCAGGTATAACTTACAGTCATTTATATGTATCTTTCCTCCCATATAAATTTTATTAAACAATCCACAAAACAAGTTAATTCTACTCATCCAAATTGACTAGTAATTCTAGGAATCTCTATAATAATTAAATCCACAACCCATAGAATAACTCAAATGAAATTATGAATCTAAATAAAATATTTTATCATTCATAATATAGGTATATCTCATTCTAAAAAAATTTCAAACACTTCATATGAAAAGTCACAAATCTACTCAAAACAATTCCATTGAAGAAGCTAGAAATTGGAAATTGATCTAGAATTTCGATAGAAATTTACCCAAAAATACCAAGAAGATTTATCCTCATATTCTCACACAAATTTCAATATTATTTATCATAAATAAGCATACAAGTAACATTCATGCATTTTTACAAACAATTCATGTGATAATTCTTCAAACTATGCCACACAGTTTTATCGAAGAACTAGTTTTTGAATAAAAGGTAGAAGCATCAAAGCGAAGCATATTAAACCATTCCAAGAACACTATACCATAAAAATAAATAATATATAATGAACATGGGAAAAAATATCAGTTCTGTAGAAGAGGTACCAAATAATTATTTCCTCAAACAATTTGTGTACAAAATCCCAAAAACTAGTTTCCAATTCCTTCACAAAATTTACTTGCATAAATAGATTGAATTCCATGAAAAATTTCTTCCACTAATAACTCATAAGTTTAATAAAAAATTTCATGTGAATCCATAAATAAATCATATCAGATCCAAGTAAAATAAATAAACATGAGGTAAATCACTTATCTTATCAATGTGCAACTAACATCATCCAGACCACATTCCACCAAGCCTTTGGCACTGCCCAACCGGATATTACTTTAGCAGGCCACCCCCAAGCTCAGGACACAAATCCACAATAGAGGTGCACTTAAGAATAAATCAGGTATCAGCTTGAGAATCCAAAAATCTATTCCTCACCACATACTTCCTCTTCCACCCCACTACCAAGTTCAATGGTAATCCATACCCCCTAGGCCATCGAGATATTTCCATTCGCCATAAGGATTTATGTGTAGGTACAAGACAAAGACAAGTAGTGGAAACATAGGAAAATCAAAGGTATGAAAAACCATAATTGACAAGCATCCAAAAGAACCATGACAAACAACCCCCTAACGGCCAAGGATATCAAAAATGGATTTATAGACCAAAGAAGGTCATTCTAAATCAATGGGTCAAATCAAACCATGGTAAGCCAACTTGAGTCAATTTGAGGGTGCTAACTCAACCTTAAGAAGTTAACTATAATCCAACCCAATAAATTCTAATTTTAATGAGAGTGACTCCAAGACACTATACCCAATTCCCATTCATGTGTGGACACATCATCCATGAAGAGGAATCACAATTAGTGAGGTTAGGTGTCACACAAACCAAATAATCTTACCAAAATAGAAAAAGGGGGGGTTACACAAGGATTTACACAAGCGTTACACAAGGATTTACACAAGTATTTATACAAGGAGTTACATAAGTTACAAAAATAGCCAGTGAGGGAACAATTTTGCAAATGGGAGTTACAAAACCAAGTGTAACCTCCATGAGAATAGATCCAAATCCTAGGCTCTATCAAGTTCCGAGAGGGATCAAATATTTGGAGGTGCAAACCTCTTCTTAAGTATTTCACTCAACTATCATCTTTGGTGTGATTAAGACCAAACGACACATCTTTTTATTTAAGGTTGACATATAATATTTTTATTATTAATATTTAATACTATTTATGGCCAATATATAATATTTTTTATTATTTTTTAATTTGTTAGGAAAGAACATTACAACATATCCCCATACATGGTTTTAAAACCATGTGAAAGGCCCTCCTAAAACCATGAGTTGTTTAAGACGCCTTGCACATGGTCTTAAAACCATTTGCAACGACCTCCTAAACCATGTACAATAAAACCATGGGTTGTTTAGGAGTCATTTCACATGTTTTCAAAACCATTTGCAAGGCCCTCCTAAACCATGTACAATAAAATCATGGGTTGTTTAGGAGGCCCTGGACATGGTTTTAAAACCATGTGCATGACCAACATGTTTTTTTGTGGATAACTCAATTTTTTATTTTTTGTTATTTTGTTAAGTTGGAACATTACAACATCTCCCCCATATTGTGTTTTTTTTCTGACCAACATTTTTTACAACATCTCCCCCATATTAGGTTGTTTCTGTGGCTGACATTTATTTTGGAGGATAGTTAAAAATTTTATTTTTTATGGCTGACAATTACAAGAGGAATGTTGCATGAGGAACATTACATAATGTTACAATATATTCCCCATACTGGGTTGTAGAGCTCCTCTCATTGCAACAAACATCTCCCAATATAATTTAATGTCCAACCATATCAATAATTGTCATGATATTTATGAGTAGGAACCTTAACCACCCCTCCATGCTTAAGCAAAAATTAGGCAAGCTTGGTGAGGAGACTTGACCAAATATGAAAAGACAAGCATGTGGGACAAATGACCCAATTCAGGGGCCGATGGTTGTCGAAATTTGAGATAGGTGGTGAGGCACCCACATTCGGTGGCACCACACTCGGGCACGTTGGTTAGAATAAGGCCCCAACAGAATGACAAAGGGCTTTGGCATGGATATGGGAACACGAAACACATTGATAATTAGATGTGTGTGCATAGATCCAAACCCATGAAGGAATTCATCTAAGTCCAAGAGAAGCATGAATGGAGGCATGTGTTGGGAATGGATGTTAATAGAAGTGTGCCCAAGAGATGGGTTCCCGATACACATTATGATAGATGTGGACCCAAGTGAGGGATTCATCCCAAAAAGTGGGCACACTCCATGGGTATATGGATGAGTATAAATGAGATATGCATTGAGGCATCAAGACACTCATCCAAGAGGTGGATCACATTGGATTGTGAAGTTGTATAACTCCAAGGGGAGGTGGCCTCCCTTTGGAAAGTGCCTAGCAACGCACAATTGCTTCGGAACAAGTAATATGTTGGGAATAGGTTTGGTGAGGAAGTAAGCTTACAATTTGGGTTCAAGCAAGGTGCTTGGTAAGGGATCAAGGTGCAAGTTTGAGTTTGAGCATGGCACGTGACTGTTGGGTAAAAACATTAAATAGATTATAACAGGATTCCAACGATTTAATTGTCAACCCAGAGAGAGCGTAAACTTGTGAGGAACAAACAAAATATGTGCAAGGGTAGAGTGTCACTGAAATTAAAAATACATGACTTAAATTGAATTAAGCAGGAAAATAAGGAAATGATATAAAATAAATCTAATCTAAAAACAAGAAATTGTAGGAAATAAATCTGATCTAAGAAAACAGGAAATCGCATGAAATAAATCTGATCTAAGAAAACAAGAAATTGCAGGAAATAAACTAACATAAAGAAATTAACATTAACTTAGGAGCTCATGATAAATCTATACTGAAAATGCATAAGAAAGAAATAACTGAAATTATATACTAACAACTCACGAGAAAGAAATTGTTGGAAATCCATATTAACAATTCATAGAAAGAAACTACTGAAAATATTTATTAACATGGGATAATCAAAGGATGTGCATCAAAGCATCATCTCCATTACATAACAATCATAAATCCTATTCTATGACTAACTCTGAACTATTCTCTATTTCCAAACCACTAGAGATGGCTCTAACCAAAATGAGGAGAGAGCCCTCCTATTTATACATAAATCCAAGATAACTGATCATAATTATAGATCCACTATTCTCTCAACCTATCCCTTAAAATTATCAAAAAATAGACAACTCATCCCCCAAAATCCTCAACAAATATACAACTCATTCCTTTAAATCCTCAACCAAAGATTGGATGAGATATTCTCTCCACATCTCCATGATCTTCTCCTTGAAGTTAGCTCATATCTAGAAGATGAAATTCGAATCTGAGGCTAGGTGGCCACTTTCGAGCTTGCTAAAGTCTTCAAATACACCTAGTCACATCACCAAACTCACCCAACTTTAAATTATAATGAAAATATGTTATTTTTCTCAATAATTAACCATAATTTCACTCAAAATACTCAAAAATAAATTATTTGGAAAATAGTAATATATACCCATATTTATTGATGAAAGTGGTGAATGTTAATTGTTTTATGGAAGGATATAATGGAATAAGGTGATAAATAGTATGTGAAATGATAAACAAAATGTGGTCTTTTTGCGGCTTAACATACCCCCCAACTTAACTGTTTGCATGTCCTCATGCAACTATGCATTGATTCCTTTAAAACTTTTGGCTTGTAGCTGAGGCTTTACATGATGATGGTATGTAACACTAAATCTTTCCATGATTTTGAAATCCATGAGTGGCAGGGATTTTTTTTTCTTTTTTCTTTTCTCTCTCTTTTTATATATATATATATTTTTGTGGTTGGTTCTTGTGTGACAACCATAACAAATGTTGGTTCTTGTGTGACAACCATAACAAATGTTGGTTCTTGTGTTAACAACATTCGCTCGTTTTATTTCTATTTTTGCTGCAATACATAAGATTTTAAAAGTATACATGCATTAGAAATGATAAGCCATCAATGTATAGTAAAAATCCTTTTCTTCATATTATGAATCATGCCAGCATAGTTTGGGAAAGACATCTTGATTAAGGGTAAATGAGATGATGAATATGTAAAATGGTAATGAATATCCCCCCCCCCCCAACTTAAGATATCTTAGGTTTATGAAAAGGAGAAAGGGAATGTAACATGGTGAGGAAAATTTCCAAATTCATTCATTTTCTAGCATTTAAGGAATTACATGATTAAAAATTAGAAAAGAACACGCCTCCACTTACCCAAAAAGTTGATGAACTTGTGCAATAGGAATGTGGCTACTGCTGCTTCTGGATCATAGAATGTGAAGTGAAGGATCTAAACTGTTGCTTGGTTGGATGAAGTAGAAGATGAGAACTGGAAGTAGAAATGTGGTACTCATACGGATGGAAGTATGCTGCTGTAAAACTACTGATGATGTCATGAAAAATATATAGTATTCACCTACTACAAATCCTGATGGTATAATTATTACCATGTGAATAAATATGTCGATGTTGAACATGGAAATAAGTCATTGGATTACTGGTTAATGAATGTCATTAACCAATGTGAGGCAATCTCACCATTGATGTCAATGAGTGCTAAGATACCTAATTACATCGTGTAAAGTGCGAATAAATGAGCTGATTCGAGCCACTTGCAAGATCTAACGATCAAGGGACATTGATGTATTCCCATGATTGTCAGCGAGACAACTTTCCATTAAGGCATGCAAGCCTCAAGGTACTAACAATGAACTCTAGTCTCTATCCCAGATAAGGTGCTGAGTTTGATGGGGCAATACTTGTTGAAAGGTGGGCCTTAAAGAATCCCACATCAGTCAACACGAGTTGTACATAATAAGTGGTAGGACTATAGATGAAAGATCTCACGATCAACAATTTTTATGGTAGGGATAACAAAGCAATGTATTCAAGGAAAGGAAACTAAATGGTTTTATTCAAAAGGAAAATGATAAACTGAAAATGAGGAAAATGTGTGCGACTCAAAAAGGTAGACATGTGGGAAGCCATGATGTATAAGGCAGTGAAAACGTAGACTCTGGCATGGATGACGAATCGGATTGGAAGGAGAAGAATAAGTAATCATGACATGGCACAATTGGTTTCTGAAAAGCTTCTTTGTGGCAGCAAATGTCATGACATACACAAAGGAAAACTCAATTCCTTCGACCTTTCAGTAGAACATTTTTTGAAAATCTACTACGATTTTGGAAATCAATTCTGCACACCATTCGTTCATCTTTAGATCTACAAAAGGTTATCATTTCCTGCAACAAAATTGTGAGCACATTGAAAATACATGAAAACATGTGCTTAACAAAATGTTAAAGAGAATAAGTAAAATGCTTTTTTACCTAAAAGTAGCAACCCTTCTTGTCAAAACCTGTTTTCGTGAGACTTGCAAAAACAAGTTAGCACAACAATCATAAAATTTTGAGAAAATTCTAAGTTCATTTAAAATTTTATGATTTTTATTTATTAACATTTCAATGCCTCAAAACCTTGCAAATGAATATCGCACAACGAGTTGGATGATGAGCTAGACGTGTTGTGTGCATGACAAGATAAATGTGTGCTTGTTGTTAATTCAGCCAAAAAGATTATATAACCTGCAAACAAATATACAAATCAATTGATATATCAAATGCACTTCAATAATGCCAATTTTAATCAATAAAATCATAAAATTATAGTAATGAATGAATTTTATATAAACCTGAAATTCATACATACCTGGGGTTAAATGGTGATCTGCGTGACATAAAATATGCAAAAGGATAATAAAACATATGTTTAAATGAGTAATTTAACTACCAAAAATGGTAACAAATCTAGGATCAACAGTGGAACCTCTCTTTGATCAAGGGCCATAGGCAGTGGCACCGCTTATTTTCAAGAGACAATAAGAGTTACTAAAGAGGGTAACACTTTTTGCATTAAAGGAAAAGGCGGTGGTGAACTCAAATATGGAAAATAGGAATCTGGGCCAACGTCCAACTTCATAGTCTGGGAACTGAGGGAAACTTCTGATGTTTTAGGCCTCAACACATGATGGTGAAGAGATTTATGTATAACAACACAAATTTTTTATATAAATGAATTAGCTTTCTACTCATATTTTTTAATGTTTTTTATGGACATATCGTGGGACAAATTCGGTGCTCACAAATGACATATACTTGAAAATTTTAGGCATGTATAATGAGTGACCAGTGTGAGCACTATTTTTTTAAGAGTGGTTACTCATTTTAGGTAAAACAATATATGATCATAATATACACACATTGCACTTGTGCATGGACTATATTTTGAGTTTTTTCGGTCTTGAGAACTAATTTTTATTATTTATCGAAACAACATAAGTTCAGAAAATGGTGCATTATCAACACACATTGGTGAGCTTCAATTTTCTTTTTAGTGTGACTCTTAGTGGAAAAACTAAAAGTATTCTTTTGAAGAGTACAAGGAAACTATGATCTCTATGAAGATTTCCATTTGTTTGGTGTTGTCTTTGTTATGATATTGAATTTTCATTTCGGGTGATTTTCAGACTAATAAAATTCTTAAGGGATAAGGTTTAGAAAAAAAATATTAATAAATATAAATTCAAACCGAAATGAAACAATTATTATATAATTGGAAACTAAATTCAGAGATGAATCCATTGCTACCAAGTCCGACAAATAATATTTAAAATTTTCATGGATTTGGGCTTGCTGAAGTTGCAGGTTCCAGAAACATGCCAGATAATTTTGCAAGTTTTGTTGACCATGAACTCTCGGTTGAAAAAATATCTTGCAGACTCTTGGCCAAGAGTTTAGTTCAAACTCTCATCAGAGAGTTTTAAAAAAAATACAACGCAGTGATTGGTTCAAACTCTCGTCTTATATTTTTATTACACTCTCATCCGAGAGGTTGAAGTCTCACAAAATCTCGACCTAGAGTTTTTTAAACTCTCGGACTAGAGTTTGAGGTTGATTTTTTTCACGTGTTCATCTTCACACCCTCTTTTTTATTCACTTCATTACCATGATTTTTTTCTCAACTTTGTGTCTTCACCCATTAGTGACAGAACTATTATGAGGAAGTTTTTGGGGTTTTCTCCTTTATGATTTCCCTGAGGAAAATCTTTGTGTGTTGTGTATCTTGTCTATCGTAAATATCTTGTTGTACTTGTTATTCTTTCAGGTAAACAACCTAATTTAATTAAAGTAGAAAAACTAACACTTTCATCCTAGATTATTTAGGGGTGTGGTTTGTGTATGCTAGTTGGGCTTAGGGATTGCGGTTACTTGAGTCTCTTTTTTTGTAGAGTCATCATGGATCAATTTCTGATGCTTCATTGTTATTTTCAGTTAGCATGTTTATCGAATTCTGACCCTTCACATCCTCTTTATAAGAGAGCTAGACATTACAGGTGTCCTATTTCCCATCAAGGTGTCCATAGGATTTTTACAATGAGTACTACTTATGAGACTCGATAGTTCCCTTCATCCCCTTCATCCACATTGGGAGGATAAATCCATGAGACTCCTTCTTCATCTACTCTATGGATTCCTGGGACTCCATTCTATACTGACCCTCATACGGCTGGTCCTTCCCACCCCATAGGAATGGATACTTTTGAATTCATAGAGTTTGTCCCAAACTTTTCCTTGGGAGTATCAGAGATTGAGGGTTGTTCCATCCCCTTTAGTTCAAGTAATTTTATGTTTGGCATGACGAATGTTTCAGTGAGTATTCCATAATCCATCCAAGGTCCTAGTGCGGGCCCTAATGTTGGACTTGGGGGCATGTCATCCATTTTCAATGGATATTAGTTTAGACATGGTCATATTCCTCCTTATACTTTGTTTTTCGGTGGGTTTCCATCCCCTTCGTCCATTCCTCACACTAGTGTTCATCTTGTTAGGGGTGGTGGTGGATATGTGAATGTTTCATATATGAATTACATCCCTTATTTCATCCCATCATCCCCATACGCCTATTCTGTCAGATGATTTTATCATGATGAATCCTCCCCATATTCCAAGTGGGCCCTTGGAGGGGATATTCTTTCTTGTATGGGTCCCCCGTTGTTAGGTATCCTAGTATCATGAGGCTTTGTGACTCCTCACGTGGCTAGGGGAAACTTGGTTCGTCAAATAGTTAACTTTGGTAATCTTGGTCACCACACCCAAGGAATGCCTCACATGTAAATTCGTGTGCAGCCTTTCATGGGTCACATGGGAGGAAGCTACTACCTAACTGGTCAAGGTCATGGCCTTTACCAGGACCAAATTTTCATGGGGGTATGCTATCAAATGTCAAATCCTAGGATCCCTTTTTTAGCTACGTTGAACCTTTTTGACCTATATAGACTTACAAATGGCCTAGTGTGTCATGATCTGACATGTCCTCTAGTCCCCGCTAAGCTTCCTTTAGATATTCTAAAGTTTGAAGGTAAGAAGGAAGAGGATCTCGGTGATCACATTACAAATTTTCATATATGGTGCTCTTTAAATTCATTGAACCATTATTTTGTCCATTTAAGACTATTTCAATGCACGCTCATGGGTCTTGCTGCAAAATTGTATATAGAACTTGTTCGGGGCACATATCGGACTTTCAATGACTTGGCCATGGTATTCCTTAATCACTTCCAGTTGATGGTTTGTTATGATGTCGATACTGAACTCTTGTCGAACTTTCAACAAGACAAGGCCACTCACATTTATGACCATATTTAGGAGTGGCATGGATGAAAGCAATTAGTTAAGGCCAACATTCCCCTTGAATTCCTATTAGAGTGGTTTCTTAAGTCCTTGTTTCCTTACATCGTGAAACAACCCATTTTTTGAGCTCAGTAGTTAGATTTGATATATTCCCAGTATGGGCTCTTGTATGAGATTATCCATGACGCATTGAGGTCTAATCATGACCCCAAGTTTAAATCCAGGATACATGCTAATGACATTATTGTATCTGTGAGTGCGAAATTTGTGGACCATGTTACGAATCAAATTCAAAGTTTATCTATTAACTAGTCTACAACCGGGAAATCTATGGTTTTTTCCACCCCCACCCAATCAATGGATGTAAACTTTATGCAGTCATTGAACTAGAAGGATAACTAACAACCCAGAAGGAATAGGGATAAATGAAATAATAATAAGAAGGGTGGGATAAAAAGGAGAACACCAATTCTGACAAGAACAAAACAAAGGATGGTGGGGAAAAGTAGACTAAATGGAAGGTCAAATTACCACGTCAATTGTTTGGAGGAGACCATATTACACACTTATGGCCTGGGCTTGATGAGGCCTTGAATTTCATTTCACATATCCCAGTTGTGTTGACTGATCCCCTTCCACATAGTCAAAATATGACTTCGAGGACTCTGACCACCGTGGGTGGTGGGAGTCAAAAGTCGTTGGTCCTTGAAAGTGGTCATGGTTTTATCAATATGATGTGAATTGTACATGTTGTGACCCATTCACATGATTATTGTCTATCACAACTGACCATGGGTAATGAGCCTTCACCTTTGGATATTCCTTTGTAGATTGATAAGCCTAAGACTATACCACACATACCAAAAGGAGCATTGAAGTGCTCGTGGAAAATTCCTAGTACCCTAGCTTCCCAACATTATTCTATCATTGAGGATTTGGGCCAGAATCCCTGTGCGATGTCAGCTTTAGAGGTGTTTCACACTTTTCCCTCATACAGAAAAGTGTTGTTGGCTACTTTAGGAGTAGCTGACCCGAATGGCCCTAATATTGCCAGGTTCAAGACTCTTGATGTCCAACCTCACTTTCCTTACCATGTGGCTTTTCAATTCCATGTGGAGTGTTTGAATAACACCATTAAACATATAGATGTTGATGAACGAGATGTGAATTCCATGATGTCTCTGGCTTGTTGGAAAGGCCTTGGCTCTCCCATGTTGTCTAAATCTATGACTATGTAGACAACGTTTGATGGACATTCTTTTATACCACATGAAATTTTTCCTTACCTTCAGGTCTAGTTAGGGAGGAAGACTGTGTCGGTTTAGGTTGAGGTGGTTGATGCACCCTTGATTATAATATTTTATTGGGTTAGAACTGGATTTATTCCATGAAAGAGATTATGTTGTCAGTATTTTGTGTCATTTTCTATCCTTAGGAACATAGAGTCATGAATATCGATCAATTGTCATTTGATAATTATGGTTTCTCAACATCAGCGAGTCCCACTATCCTGGTTGTTGATAATTCTCAATCGACAACTAAGAATGTTGGTGTTGGAATGTATCCTTCATTGATAGGAACCTTTAATATTTTGGCACCAATCCTAGCTATTAATTCTGCTCCTAGTGTAATTTCATCACCTTTGAGTCTGGTCTCATTTTGTACATCATATTTGAGTGATCTATGGACTGTCCATTCTCTGGATGATTCAGATGAAGGTATCACACCCAACGATGCAAAAATGTCGTTGTCTATCGTGCATACTGCTTATCAAGCTATATTTGATCTCACTACAAATGTCGATCCTTCTCCTTCCCGGATGTAGGAGGAGTATCTCCTTATGCTATTTTCTTGGGTGGTAGTTTCGTCATGCTAACATGAATGCCTAAATGACACTTTTCCTTTGGATGAATCTATTTCCAAGGCCATAGTCGGTCTAGGACATCCTTGGGAGGAGATGCATCATCGATCCTACTTCCTCTTGGAGCTCGAACGAGTTGAGTGTGATGAATTTTGGAAAACCTTAAGTGATAAATTTTGTCATACCATGGTCCCATTTGGTACACATGGAATATATGTAGAATGGAACATGGAAAACATATCACTAACCATTCTGATCAACATTTCTCACACCCCTGGTAAAATTGAAAATTTTTATATCGGTGTGGACTGTTCACATGAATAAATTCAAACATACACTGATCTATTCAATAAATTTCATGACATATTTGCTTATTTTTCTGAAGAAATTCCAGGTATTTATCCTTGTATTGTTGAACATGAAATAAAAACGCATCCAAATGGAAAACCTATTCGACAACGTTTAGGTGTTGTGAATACTCATAAATTGCATGACATTAAGTTTGAGGTGGGGAAGTTTCTTACATCTATATTCATCTACCCTCACCTTTAACTGAATTTGTATCCAATCCCATTACTGTGTATAAGGAGGGGACCATTCGTGTGCGTACTGATTTTAGAGATCTGAATAGGGCCTGTCCTAAAGATAACTTCCCCAGACCATTTATTGATCAGATTTTAGATGAGTGTGCGGGAAGCGAAGTATTTTCATTTATGGATGATTTTTTGGGATATAATCAGATCAAAATTAAACCTAAGGATCAACATAAGATTGCATTTATATGTCCTTGGGGTACTTTTGCATACCATAAAATGCCTTTGGGTCTAAAAAATGTTGGAGATACTTTTCAGTGGGTGATCACCTTTTCCTTTCACAACCTTAAATGTATTATTGACGTGTATCTGGATGACCTCACTACTCACTCTTGTATGATATTGGATCATCCAAAGAATATTTGTTTGGTATTTGAAAGATGTCATCGTTTTCAATTTCATTTCAATCCCCAAAAGTGCATCTTTTGTGTTAGGACTAGTTTCTTTTTGGGATTCATTGTATAGATAGAGGGGATTAGGGTCAATCCATTGAAGGTTGAGTAAATACTTCAGTTTCCTCCCCCATTCAGAATTAGACAACTTCAAGGTCTCCAAGGGATGGCTAATTTCTTGCATTAGTTTGTTGTGAATTATGCCAATTTGTCAAAGGGTTTTAAGCACTTATTGAAGAAAGATACTTTGTTTCTATGGAATGAGTGATGACGCTTACGTCATAATGCTAATAAATACCTCATTATTGGTGAGACTTTGTATCATTGTGGGTTAGCCTCCATATTATTAGGGAGGGAGGATGAGGTCATGCTTAATGACTATCACGGTGGGGCGTGTGGTGGTCATTTATCTGGGACTGTTACAACTCAAAATATTTTAAGAGAGGGTTATTATTGGCATTCGATATTTAAATATTGTGTTAATGTAGTCAAGATATGTCACCCTTTCTAGGTGTTCTCTTGGAGAATGCACTTGTTTCCTTCCCCATTACACTCTATCACCACCATCGGTCCCTTCACCAAGTTGGGGGTAGATTATATGGAGTGTAACGCAGCATCAGCTTGGGGGCACCATTATATTATTGTGGCCATGGATTATTTCACAAAATGGGAAGAGGCTATTTCTACATTAAAATTTGATGGTGAGATGGCCGCTCACTTCATGTTCAATTAGAGAATTACCCGGTTCAACATCCCAAAGGATATTGTCACTAATCAAGGAATTCACTTCTATAATAATATGATGGTGGAATTAGCTTTCAAGCTAGGGTGTAAGAAAAAAAATTATTCTTCTTATTACCCCCAAGAAAATGGTTAGGTCAAGGATGTTAAAAATATCTTAAGGTCATTCTACAAAAGACCGTCATATAAATCAAAACTAATTGGCATATCATGTGGGCTTATCGAACAATGGTTAATACTTCCACTAGTTTTTCACCGTACTAGCTGGTTCATGGGGTGGAGTCAGTTTTTTTGGCTAAATGTGAGATCCATTCCTTGAAACTAACCATATAGCTCTTTCTTGGCACCTCCAATTTAGAAGAATGATTAGTCCACTTAGAAAACCTTAATGACCAACGTCAAAAAATTAAATCTCATCATTTATGCTTGTGGGAATGGATGATGATCATGATATCACACTACAAAATTTTTCAAACACTGGAATAATCTAACCCATATATGGGGTACCCAGACTACGTGTCTCTGCATTATCTCAGGCAGGCCCTCCACCTATACCATGGGGATCTTGTGTGTCAAGCAGGATAAGTTTCCCTATACATTATGCAGTATATGCTTGGCATCAATTCTAATAATCTCATCTCCTCGACTCATATGTTTGTGCTGTGGGAAACCATCTAGTCATATTGTACCTATGTTTGCACAAATAAGCCTAATGTCAGTATATGATACCATCAAAAACATGTTTTTAATTTCCTTATATCAAATATTTTTAAAAATGACATATTCCAAAAATACAAAAGAAATATTATCGATATCTCCAAATGTAGACCCCAGTGGTAATGGAATGTTTTGGTCTCCACAGATTTTGATCCCTTCATAGGGATAATCATCTATGGAGATGATCTGTTGTCATCACCAATCGAAAAAATCATCTATGAATGGGGAAGGTTATCTACCTCCTCCTATCCTCTGCATCATCTTTGTCTAGTGAGTCTGGGATGGATCATGTAGACTATGAGGAGGTACCTCAACTATGTAACTAAGGTTTAGTACCCTCTTAAAGAAAAAAATGCATAAAATGTTGGTACCTGAAATTCTTGGTTTGACTAAGCTTGCATTCCCTCAGCTGATGTTTCATGCGACCAAACAAGGATGTGCTCCAATCATAAATAGCAATCCTCATATATTCTACTACATAGAACATGAGAGGTTGTGACACTTGATGTAATGATTCCAATCCATAACTAGAATGATCACTTAAAGATTGAGGATTTGGATCGCATTGATGGGGAATTGAGTTCCTACCTTCTCAATGTCGAGAATGCAATATACATCTATATAATTATCAATACTAATACCCCCACCTACTCTGTGATCCCTCATATTTACTGCCTCAGCTCAGTGGGATAGTCTAGGGATGAAACAAATATCTTCTACTTTGCGTCTCAATGACATCCCACCTAGTATGAATTCATATTTTTCTGGATCCCAGTAGTTTACGATCATTTGAAATAGTATTCGTTGGGTCTTCAGGCTCCCAAGGATACAAAAATTATAAATCCCACATATTTGCAATGCATTTTGGGTTATTAAATCAGCATGCACGGCTCTATCAATGTCTTCATGCTCTCTCTCCCTCCATTCAAGCACCATCCTACAAAGGATAAGATATTTTGTGAGGTTTTTGACATAAAAAACAACACCCATGAATTTATATGTGGGTCACAATGTTGTCAAGAGCGTGGACACATGGGCAGGATTTAATTTTCCTGTATATATCCATCTGTATATGCAACCCAAAAACTTGTCACCCTCGTGGGTCAAGAAACCCAATTTTCATGGATAAAAAATTCAAAATTCACCATGAAACTTCAAATGAAAGCAATGAATTGAAAGAGAATTGAATGAAGAATTACCTGGTCCTAACGATTGTTGATTTCATGGCCCGTAGCTCCCAAAATCCACCTTTGAAGTGTGAGGGTCCAAAGAGATCCAAAATCATTATGAAGGGTGAAAAATCAAACGGTATGCTAAATAGTCATTTTTAAACTATTTATTAATTGTTTTTACCCATTTTCCTATAGTTTAAACATTATATTTATTATTTACATCTGTTTTGGACTAATATTGTTGTGTAAGGTGCATTATTTTATGCAGTTTCGATGAACCTTAATGGATTTTGATCGTTTCCGAGCTTGTTCATGCCCATGGAAGGTATAATTATGAACTAGCATATAGGATATGATCATATTCTGCATGCACTTTTGCATTATCCCATAATTATCCCACAATAACCATAGGTAGAAACCCACTTCTTAATGACATGAAAGCATCTCAATGTTGTTAAAAGTGTCATTATGTAAGTGGTAGAGCTCCCCCAATCATGGGTACCCTCAAGTTAGAACTTGTTTTTCCATATGGTTCCCATGCTAAGAATCCTCCTTAGGTTTGGGAGTCCCTTGTATTCCTGCCATGAATTTGAATGGAAACATCATGTTCTTTCTCATTTATTATGTTGGATATCTCCCTTAGGGACTCCTGCTTTATATCAAGTTGAAAATGCATGGCATGCATTCGATTACCTTATTGAGCTTAATGTTGACTCCTTGCTTCAACATTATAAGCCAAAATGTTTGAGGTCGTTTCATTTCTAGCCAAGCATAGCTTACTTTTTATCTTTTTTAACTTGATCACCCCTCACTCAAGGGGAAAACATTCCCTCGAGTGTCCTTATCCTGCATATGCTTCCTTGCATTGAGCATAGGTATGTTCCACTGCTTGGAACTATTTTTCTTTCCCACGACACTCATTTCCTCTTTATTGTACTATAAGCACATTTTATTCTTTTTCAATCTTTATTATATGAAAAATATCAAAAAAATAAAAATAAAAAACATAAAAATATGGTTGGGAAATGATATTATTTTCTATTGGAAGTTGTTATGTCGCCTTTGAACATAGCACAATTTATGAGTCCATTTAGCATTGGTTGGGCTTCCTAGTATGATCTTAGGAGCTATACTCGCTATTTAGATTTTCTCCACAAAATAGTTAAGATCCATGACCCCATGGATCCTTTGTTGATGCCTCATGTGTCACAAAGTTGTCCCAGTTTGCACATTTGAGTCTATACTTCCTAAGTGTCTCCATCTGTTGTTAATATTTCATATGCTATACTAGATTTAATAGTGTTTCAAAACAAAATCATAGCAGCAGCATATTTATAATCACTGATAGAAACACGATCACAAGAGAGATACAATATTTATCTTGGGACACCCTCAAGGGGAAGAAAAACCACCAAAACTTCCTCTATATAAGATGTATTAAAGACAACCCCAAAAACAGGTGTTCTCCTCCTTCTGTTTTCCCTCTCTCTCTCTCTCTCCTATGCACTAGTCAAGTTAGTGAGTCTATATTCAAATAAGAACCACAAATCCTCTATTTATACATAATGAGTAAACTGACATTTACCCTAAACAAGTCGGCCCTACTAAACTGTCTAGGCCGACTTCACCTAGGAAGACTCAAAACAATATATTATATTATTTATTAGGGTGCTAAAGACTTGACACAAAATGGAGGCTTTACCTCATGACTCTACGATGACCAAATACAATACTAACACCCCACCGAAGGAATAATAACATCTCCCTTGGGTTACATCAGTAAAATACATTTAGAATTTCCTTTGCAGATATAATATTTCAACACTCCCCCTTAACGAGAAGGTTATTCTACTGACAACATCATCACAGACTATAGGAGAACATAGAGACAATAATTACAACAATATATTGAGGTAAGACATCTATACGTCATAGGAATTTTTCACAATCAGTAACTGGAACAGTTACTCTTCATCTTCTACATCAAATTATCACTTAATCCTTTTGCAACAACGCTTTGATCTTTCGATCCTTCATAGCAACACTTTGATATTCTTGATCCTTTGGAGAAGCACTTCGATATTCTTGATCATTTTCAACAACACTTTGATCTTCTTGATCCTTTGCAACATCACTTCGATCTTCTCAATCCTTTGTAGCAACACTTTGATCTTCTCGATCCTTTGTAAAAACACTTCAATATACTCGGTCCTTTGCAGCAGCACTTCGATCTTCTCGATCCTTTGCATTTTTACTTTGATACTCTCAATCTTTTGCGACTGTGCTTCGATCTAATTGACTATTTTCCACTGTACTTCAATCTACTTGATCCTTTACTGCCACACTACCTGTAGTACACATGATCTATTTACGGGATGATAAATCCCGATCACTTTAGGACTTGATTCCAACGACGATGCAATCCTCTATCAAAATGATGCATGAAATAGATCAGCTGAATCATCTACAACTAAATGTAGATCTCGACCACACCCAGTGAACACTCTATCATCCATGAGGACTCATCAAATACCATCCATACCACATAGGTTAGGACCACTCCCAAGTGAGTGTTATACTATGGTATCTACACTTACGTGTAGGCATACTCTTCCAAGTAAGAGTATTGTCTGTGGAGTAGATATTGGCCGCATACAAATTTCATCCCATTATAGAACATCCATACCACAGAGGTTAGGAACACTCCCAAGTGAGTATTATACTACGACGTCATTGAGGAATCATCATAGAGCATCCATACCACTAAGTTTAGGACCACTCCCAAGCGAGTGTTATTCTATGGCATATACATATGAATGTAGGTATACTCTCCATACAAGAGTATAGTCCCCAAAGTAGATATCGAATACATACACAATGTTAGTCCTGTCGTCCGTGAGGACTCATCCTATAGCATCCATACCACAAAGGTTATTACCACTCCTGAACAAGTGTTATTCTACAGTATCCACAACTAAATGTGGGTACTCTCCATGCGAGAGTAATATCTATAGGGCCATCCTTAGCTAGCAAGGACCACTCTCATGAATAGAGTGTTATACCTTCCATCCTCAATGGAGGATGCTATCGTCCACAAATAAATGTGGGTACTCTCCATGCAAGAGTAATATCAGTAGGGACATCCTTAGCTAGTAAGGACCACTCTCATGAACAAAGTGTTATACCTACCATCCTCAAGAGAGGATATTATCATCCAAAAATAAATGTCATACCATCATCATCACTATTCATCCATTATCAATGTTAGTATCATCATTACTCTCCCTTTCTTGGGAAGTTTCATATTATCAACCTGCTCCCTATTTGTTTGAGGAGGGTTCATGTCTTTGACCTGATCTTCCTGTTTGAAGCAGGGATAATTTTAGGAGCGAATTTTAGCCTAGTGAGCTATTTTTCCATGTTTTTCTCCCAAAAAATATTCACCATTTTGCATTTTTTGAAGCCATGTTTCGCCCAATTTTGATGGGGTAAAACATTTTCACCCTAAAAATTGTCAAATTATTATATAACAATATAAAATACTTGGAAATTAAAATATTTTTTGAAAAATATTGCCAATCATTTTATGGTTGGTGTTTTAAGAATTGGTAATATTCGCCAACATTTATACACTTTTAAATAAGTATGGTTCCTTAAAATCATCCCTGGTTTGATGAAGGCCCATATCTTCATCAGCTGCAGTCTCATCACTAATCCTCCTTCCAAGGAAAGTCTTTTCGAACCACACCAAGCTTGTCATGGAAATATTCAAACTTCACTCGATATAGAGGCTTGGTCAGTACATCAAAAAATTTCTCATTGGTACTCACATACTGGAGCTTGATAGATCCATTTTGTACCATATCTCTTATATAAAAGTATTGTATTTCTATGTGCTTCGATTTGTCATGGAACACCAGATTCTCTGTCATCTTTATACAACTTTGGTTCTCACATAGAATTACTATGGTGTCCAACTCCATGTCAAATAATCTTGACATCAGCTTCTGAATCCATATCGCTTCACAACAAGCGGAGCAAGCTGCAATGTACTCTTTTTCAGCCGTACTAAGAGCAACAATGGATTGTTTCTTACTAAGCCATGAGATCATGGTAGATCCCAGATAATAACATCCACCTAAGGTTCTCTTCCTGTCTACCACACTTCCTGCCCAATCTGAATCCATATATCCATACAATTTGTAGTCATGATCTCTCCCATAGTAAAGTCCCAAATCAACTGTACCTTTTAGGTACCTTATCACATGCTTTACAGCTATCAAATGAACCTGTCTAGGTTTAACTAGATACTGACTCAATGTGTTCACAACAAAGCATATATCTGGTCGTGTGTTTTTCAGATACATTAATGACCCAATAATCTATCTGTAGTGAGTCATGTCCACTAGCTTAGATGTGTCATCAGACAAAAAATTCAAGTTGGTGTCCATGGGTGTGGCCATGGATTTACAATCCAACATATCAACTATTTTCAAGATTTATACTACATACTTTCCCTGACTCAGAAAGATTCCTTCTCGGCTCTGCCACACTTCCATTCCTAGGAAATAATGCATCAATCCAATATCTTTCATCTTAAATTCTTTAGCTAGCTTCTTCTTTCAATCCTTGATATGTTTCTCATTTCCAGTAAAAAATAGATCATCCACATACAACAATAGTATGAATGTCTCATCATCCATAATCTTCATATAAATATTAGGATCATCTTTTTTCTTGGTAAAGAACATGCTTGTCAAGAAGCTATATATTTTGCCATACCAAGCTCTGGGAACTTGCTTCAGTCCATATAGACCTTTTTTCAACTTGCATACATGAGTCGCTCTATCTTTGACTTCAAATCCTTGTGTTTGTTTGATGTAAACATCTTCCTAAATCACACCATTAAGGAATTTTGTCTTTACATCCATCTGGCATAAGCCCCACCTTATCATGGAGACACGTGCCATGATAGTTCTGATGGAAGTGTACTTGCTACTAGAGAAAATGTCTCTTCATAATCGATCCCCTCATTTTGAGAGAATCCTCTTATTGGAGACATTTACCATCATACACACTATTTTGGTCAAATTGGCCTAGTTAAACCACTATCCTAAGTATAATTGACATTAATTGACATCAGTGGAGCATTAATTGCCATCATCTAGTCACACCCACACCTTCCTATAGTCAAGGAGGCTAACTTAGCCTTCTCCTACAGTCAAGGAGGATAACTGGAGCACTCCGAGGGTGATATGAGTGATATTAATGCACCTAATTTCTAACTGGTGGTTACAATCAGTTCAACTAGTCAGTTAAGGCACCTCCTCTCATTAAATATATTATTTAATGATTATTTAATGATTATTTATTATTATTTAATGATCTGGAGTCAACAGGGTGCCTCCACCAACTTTTGATGGTCAGTTCAAGTTCAGTTAACCTCATCGGGGTTCATTGAAGTCATGGAGCACTAGCACTTGTTGGTTGGCTTGCTATGACATGTGTTTGATCTCCTTCAGTTGAGATTCAGTCATTTATTGCACTCCGACTTCAGTTAGGGTTTGGTGAGTTAATTAGGCTTTTGGTCAAGTGGTTAACTGAGTGTGAACCAATGGTTGAGAGTCAGTTAAGCTAGACTCACTCATTGAATTTGAATTGTCTCCTTAGGTATTCGAATTCCTCATGGATTCAAGCTATTGCTTGACATTTTTATTGTAACCATTCATTGTTTATTGAATATACATAGAGGAAACCATTCTGGTTCCGATTAACACCATTTCATGAGTATTTGTTGATTATTCTTTGATGAGATTGATTCTTTGTTCCTAGATCAACGTGCAAGAATTAATATGGTATCAGAGAATACGGTGGATCGAAGATCTATCTATAAAAAAAACAAGCTTTTTGACAGATTTCTCCATGAAAAGTGAGCAATAGCTCAAAAATCCAGCACTGCACCAAAAGCCAAGGCTTACCACTCAATACCCCAAGTAAAGAAATTATTGATCAAGCTTGCTTGATTGACTATGATGGGTGTGATGAAAGCCTAAAATGTGCAGGCTATCCGACCTTACGGTTCCCTTTTTGTTTTGATTTGCAAGTTTTATCAGGTACAACTTTGAATGGACTCATCAATCCCTCTTCTCACCCCATTCACAAGCTATTTGGAATGGAAGTCGAAGATGATTGCATCTCTGAAGAGACGAGGTGTCTATTGGACTTGGAAAAGAGTCTTATGAGAATGAGAATGACTGGATAAATGACAGTGATAGAGATTTTGGAGCAATATGTCTGGCCCTTTCTCCTAGCTTGTACTACCTTATTATTGGTTCTGCTGAATACCCAAAGGAAGTCTGGAGAAAATTGGACAGAACCTTTGGCAAGCACAATGAGGATCATAATATTACTTTGGATATCACAGCCAACACCACAAGAGTTCTTTACTCAAAATTCTCGGCCTCGACTCTCTCTAATGAATTTGTTCAAGATGAAGATGAAGCAGAATCTTCTACACATTCAATTTGAATTGAAGAAAGTCTCCATGTAGTGACTCCTTCTCCTGATGCTTCGAAAGTTCATGAGATCTCTGATATCTCATATTCTCATATTTCTGAAACAGAATAAGACATTCAAATCTCTAATATTGAAGAAAAACACTGCTGCACTTCCATGCAAACATCCACCGGTGATTTTCCTTTGAATTCTGTGCAACATTTACCAGTAATTGCTTCCGAAAGTGAAGAGAAATTTGTTTTTTCTCCCTCTAATGTTTCTGTTGGTGTGAAAATATGTAAAAAATTGGATATTTTGGAAGAAATATAAGATTATAAGAGTGACACATTCGCTCCCCATGATCTATATCTTCTAGCAAAATCCTGCAGGATTGCATGCACCAAAATTCAGAATTTTGAAGAAAAAGACAACTGTGCATCCACTGTCTCGTTTGACCATAATTTTGGATCTGATATGAACCTTATTGGATATGATATGATCTTATTTTGATCTGATCTAATATTTCTTGGTTCAAAATTTCAGGTTCATAAACCTTCAGTACTGCCTGTAGCTGTTCTCATCAACGGTGTGAAGAAACAAGTACCGCAAGTCTCCTACAAAACTGCTGCTAGGGATTTGATTTCATTTCATAGTTTTGGATATGTTGTGAACTTATTTAAATCTGATTTAAATTATGATATGATATTATTTTTTTCATATTTTAAAATCCAAGAGCTTTCAGTCATGCTTGTAGCTGCTCTCACCAATTCCGGTGTGAAAAATCAAGTACCGCAGTTCTTCTTCAATTTTGCTGCTGGGGATTTGGTGTTAGTTTCCTCTTATGAGGTTGTTGATATTTTATTTTTTGAATCATTAGATATTTCTGAATCTATATCAGATTATTTTTCTCAAGCATTCGCTCTCCAGAGTCCCGGGGATTCTCTACCTTTGGTCACATGCTCATCTCCTCACAGAACAAGTAAAGAGGAAGACATTCTGGATCTGCTTGGACACTTGCTCCTAAAAATTAGGGATAATTTTACCACTCATGGTTTTCTGTTCAAGGCTGCAACATATCAGTTTCTTGAGTGTTCCACACATGGTTCAAATCCTCAAGAACCTTTTCTCTTTCTTCAGATGATTTCAGCTGCTCTACATGGGTCCAGTTTTCATCATGCAGCTGTTTATATTTCTGATTTAGTTGAGTGCATTGTTCTTCTTCCAAAGTGGAAGATTCCTCTAGACATATTCATTTAGTTTGGATTCATAGGTTCACATGCACAGTCTCAGGATGTTTCTGCATAGAAGAACCAATTCTTGATTTACTGCTTAGTTTGAGGGGGGGTATTTTTCCCATGAGGCTTTCCCCGTTTCCTTGGTTATATTAAGCAGTTACTTTATTGTACAGGGTGACCTATGGACTTTGTTTCCGAGGGCCTATAATTTTTATGCATCTATGTTTTCTAACTCTTCCTGAGTATAGCTTAAGGTGGGGTGTTGGAGACATTTACCATCATACACACTCTTTTGGTCAAATTGGCCTAGTTAAACCACTATCCTAAGTATAATTGACATTAATTAACATCAGTGGAGCATTAATTTCCATCATCCAGTGACACCCACGCCTTCCTACAGTCAAGGAGGCTAACTTAGCCTTCTACTATAGTCAAGGAGGATAACTGGAGCACTCCGGGGGTGATCTGAGTGATATTAATGCACCTAATTGCTAACTGGTGGTTACAATCAGTTCAACCTATCAGTTAAGGTGCCTCCTCTCATTAAATATATTATTTAATGATTATTTATTATTATTTAATGATCTGGAGTCAACAGGGCACCTCCACCAACTTCTGATGGTCAGTTCAGCTTCAGTTAACCTCATCGGGGTTCATTGAAGTCATGGAGCACCAGCACTTGATGGTTGGCTTGCTATGACATGTGTTTGATCTCCTTCAGTTGAGATTCAGTCATTTATTGCACTCCGACTTCAGTTAGGGTTTGGTGAGTCAATTAGGGTTTTGGTCAAGTGGTTAACTATGTGTGAACCAATGGTTGAGAGTTAGTTAAGCTAGACTCACTCATTGAATTCGAATTATCTCCTTAGGTATTTGAATTCCTCATGGATTCAAGCTATTGCTTGACATTTTTATTGTAACCATTCATTGTTTATTGAATATACACAAAGGAAACCATTCTGGTTCCGATTAACACCATTTCATGAGTATTTTTTTATTATTCTTTGATGAGATTGATTCTTTGTTCCTAGATCAATGTGCAAGAATTAATACCTCTAGCCACAAATATTGCTTTTCATTTTTCAATACTTCCATCAGCAACATGTTTTATCTTGTAGATCCATTTTGAAGGTACCACACTCTTGTTTTCTGGTTTGGGAACAATATCCCAAACATCATTCTTCATGATCGACTGGTATTCTTCCGTCATTACTTCAACCCATTCTTTCTTATATGTAGCTTCCTCATAGCTGGTGGGTTCTTGATCTACAAGATCACATATCAAAGATACATAAATGGAATATGGATTTGATCTTTTGTTGGTTCTTATGGAGCCTTCTAGCGCTCCATATCTTTCTGCTTCTTGTATGATTTCTCTTACCCAATTAGGTTTTCTCTTTCGAGAGATATCCATAGTAGGGGGCTCTTGAGGCTCTAGCATGCCACGATCTTTTGATGCTACTATTTCAGGAAATGGTTCCACTTATGTCCTTCTGGGAGGTACATCCTCTTCATGTACTTCACACCTTCTAGACTTTTTAAGAGCTATCTCTTCATCAAATGTTACATCCTTACTAATCTCGATATGATGGAATCCTGAAATGTATATATTGAAGGCTTTGGAGACTTCAAAATATCCTACAAATATTCCCTTCTTTCCAAAAGGATCCAATTTGGTTCTTTTCTCTTTAGAAATATGTAAATATACTGGGTAGCCAAACATCTTGAGATGTCTTACTTCAGGTTTCTTTTTGGTATACATATTATCAAGAGTCTTGAATCCAAGGGCACTGTGAGACAATCTATTTTGCACATATACAATTATTCTTGTTGCTTCATCCCATAGGTGCATAGGGAAGTCTTGGTCATGAATCATGGTCTTCATTGCTTCCATGATAGTTCTATTCTTTCTTTCTGCAATGCCATTTTGTTGGGGATTATAGGGAGTGGTTAGTTCCCTCTTGATTCATGCATCCTAATAGAATGATTCAAATTCCTTTGAAGTGTATTCTCCACCATTATCTGATTTTAGTGTCTTGATTATCTCTTTATGAGTGGTTCTCCATCAAGTCTTTGAATTCCTTGACTTTCCCAAACACTTCACTCTTATTCTTAAAGAATTATATCCAATCCTTTCTTGAATAGTCATCAATAAATGTGACATAGCACTCAGATCCACTCAACGATATGGAGGGCATAAGACCACATACATCAAAATGGATTAGTTCCAACGTACCTTTGGTTTTTGTTTCACTTTTCGGAAAGGGATTCTTGATGTTCTTTCCATTTGCACATCCCTTGTAGGTTCCCTCATGTTAGATATTCAGATATGGTGACCCTATTAACACCTTGATCACATAGGGAAATGCCTTGTAGTTGATGTGAGCAAGTCTCCTATGCCACAGTTCACTTGAGCTGGTAGTCTCATGGTAAAGGGTTGTCTCTAGATGTATTTTGAGTTTGTACAGTCCTCCTTCTTCTTCTCCAATGACTACAACATATCCAAGTGTCTTTCCTTTGGAATATGTAATTAATTTTCCATCTATAAAAGAAACTCTATATCCTTTCTTATCTAGAGAAGAGATGGAAAGTAGGTTCTTTTTCAAACCTGGTACATACAGTACTTCCTTCATCTTCATGGAAGTACCAGAGCCAAGATTGTAGCTTGATTCACCAATAAATTTTATGGGATATTGATAGTCATCTCCCAATGATACCTTCTCGGGAGATTTATTTTCTTCAAGTCTTTACAAATTTTTCTTCTTCCCTATCATGTGCTTAGAGGCACCACTATCAATAATCCATGTATCTTCTCCAGGTGTTACAGACCTAGAGAGTGTAGAGAATAACACATATGCTTCTACATCTTCACCTCTATTTTTCTTTCGAGGTCTTTCTTCATCCTCATATTCAGCTAGATGAGCATGATGTCTTTTGTTGTTCTTCTTCTTCTTCTTTGGTGATGGACAATCTCTAGCAAGATGTCCTATATTATGACAGTTGTAGCATTGATACTTTGAGTAATCCTTCTTCTTCTTCTGGAATTTCTCCTTTGAAGGATTATGATTACTCTTCTTGAAGTTTGATCGTTTTCTTCCTTTAGTATGGTTAACTAGAGCCTAATCATCTTCTCTGAGGAGAGATTCTCTATTGGCTACTCTAGCTTCTTCTTGTATGCAATCTTCCCATACTATGTCAAACTTCATACTTTCTTTTCTGTCACAGAGAATCTGAATAAATGAGTCCCAAGGTCTAGTGAGAGCATTGAGATAAGTCATAACTAGTTCATACTCATCAAGGGTGTCTCCAATAGCACTTAGTTTATATTTTAATTGGGAGATCCTTGTGAAGTAATCTTGAATAGATTCTCCTTTTCTCATCTTGGTGCCCTTCAGTTGATCTCTCAAATTCATCCTTTTGTTGATGTTCTTTCCCTCATACATTTTGGAAAGTGTATCATACATTTTCTTAGTTTAATTCTTATATGACACTTGAGGGATCAAGCGATCCTCAATAGAATCAACAATGATCCTCATTGCCTTGATTAGTTCTTGTTCATGCTTCTCCTTATCTTCATCTTCTTTGGGTTCTACAATCTCATCCTTGATGTACTTCTCAAGACCATTCTCTTTCAGAATGACGCCAATCCTATACTTCCAATACATGAAGTTTTCTAGGTCTTCCAATTTGTCCTCAAGCTTAGTGCTTGGGGCCATCTTGTCCAGTAGGTCACAAAAAAATGAAATTTATCAAAATAGGAGGCTGAAATTACCAGTAGATGTGCTTGATGGAGGTGAGTTGGTTGATTCAACTAATTTCTAGAGATCCCAAATCTTCTGTCTTCAAATCCTACTTGTGAGGTTCCAACACTGAAGAAATTCTCATTTTATTTCACTGCCAAACTAGGGCTTGGATTTCCCAGAGATCCAACCACCCAAAAATTTCGATCTAGGTCTCAATAGATGCAATCTAGGAGGGCACAACTTTCTATGAAAGAAGATCTTCAAGGCTCCAACTTTTGCAAAAACTAAAATTTCTTCCAAAGATGGAGGAGAGAGAATTTCACCTTATGAAAGATACTCTAATTAGTTTAGCTCTGATACCATGTTAATATTTCATATGCTATACTAGATTCATTAGAATTTCAAAACAAAATCATAGCAGCAGCATATCAAGAATCACTGATAGAAACACAATCAAAATATAGACACAGTATTTATCCTGGGAAACCCTCAAGGGGAAGAAAACCCAGCAAAACTTCCTTTGTATAAGATGTATAAAAGAAAACCCCAAAAATAGGCGTTCTCCTCCTTTAGTTCTCTCTCTCTCTCTCTCTCTCTCTCTCTCTCTCTCTCTCTCTCTCTCCCTCCCTCCTATGTGCTACTCAATTGAGTGAGTCTATCTTCAAATAAGAACCACAACTCCTCTATTTATACACAATGAGTCAATTGAATTTTACCATATACAATTCAACCCTACTAAACTATCTGGGTCGAATTCACCTAGGAAGACTCAAAATAGTATATTATATTATTTATTAGGGTGCTAAAAACCCGACACAAAATGGAAGCTTTACCTCATGACTCTATGGTGACCAAATACAATAGTAACACCCTGCTGGAGGAATAATAACATATCCCTTGGGTTACATTAGTAAAATACATTTAGAATGTCCTTTAAAGTTACAATATGTCAACATATTCCTCATGCTCTTGTTTGAAGGAAGTTTTTATTCTAATTCGTCCATTCCTCAGTTATCTTATTAGGGGATTTTTGAGGTATAACATGAGCCTCATAAGAGATATATTAAAAAATTATGAACTAGGCATTTTATGGGAAAGGTATACTTGATAACTTACATTTATACTAAATTCAATGTACAATCCAGATAACCATCATTGAGTTAAATACTAGAAATAAAATTAATAAAAAATGTTTTATTGAATTGACTAAAAGCCAATTTTAATTTCCCAAAAAAGTGTGGTACTTGAATGCATTCATATCCTTGAACTTTGGGATCACTTTTAATAATAAAATATAGACACAATGAAAAGACAATCAAATCTCTTTTAATAATAAAATACAGGCACAATGAAAAGACAATCAAATAATCTTTTGTAAATAAATATAGACAAAAAGAAAAAACAATCAAATATTTTCTCCAACCACATATTAAAAATTGAAATTTAAGATAAAACATGTATGTCTTTTGTT
>LPNX010054836.1:112445-143321 GCA_001517045.1 Pseudotsuga menziesii
GTGGCTCCATAGGTTGTCATTGATGCCACCAAGCCCCTATTGTAGTTCCTTGGACCCCTTATAGAGTGGGTTTTTTCCTTGAAGCACCTTATACCCAGTTGACAATGTCCCTATAACCACAAGGTTCGTTCTTGGAGCCACCACCTTGTTGAAGATGTTGAAGCCCCTGTGGATGATGGAGAAGGCTTGTATGGGTTGGATAATCATTAATGAACCATGCTATGGTCATTCATGCTCTAATGATTTCATTGTACCCAGGAGAAGGCCTAGAAACCCCACAGGTGTTGTCATGATGGATCTGGACCTTTGGAGGTCTCATAGTGTGGTTGAGATGGTTGAAGAATCCTTGAAGAATTCCTTGGACCCACACTTGATGGCTTAATGTTCCTTGTACAATTGATGAAGATGATGTCATCACTCATTACTTGATGAAGACCTGGAACCCTTAATGATGGCCTTGATTCCCTTGGTATGGTCTTGGATCCCACTACTTGCACTAGACAGGATTAGATGACATGATGAAGGCACCCACACACATATGATGGAGATTGGACACTTGGAGACACTTATGATGGTCCTTGTTACCCTTGATATGATGATTATATGGTGGAGACCTCCTCGTATTTTATGTTAAGTATGTGTATGTGAATACCATTCAATCCCTCATGACTTTGATGATGTCCATTGAATCCTTTGACCTTGAAACTCATGCATAAGGTAACATGGTCTTTTGCACCTTTATGTGTGGAATCTTTGAATTTATGAACAAATTAAATAATTTAATCATATTATACCAAGAATTTGCAAATAAACCCATCATAGGGAGATAGTCCTCATCAAGCCATATCTGTTGATATGTTGTTCATCTTCTAACTCCTTATATTTAAAGAGATATGAATATTTGAAGTTGGTGTACCCCACCTTTTTGGGTGAGCCGACCAAACAAAAGAGAATTTAATTATTTGTAATTTTGAATTGCATGTTGACCTAGTTTGAGGTATTAACTTTCCTCCATGACCTATATAAATAAAATATTAAACATTTCATTTGTTCATCAAGAAAGTCTCTCGTTTGTATTTCGCAACTCTTGGAGAAAAGTGCGAAACTTTGTGGAGGAGGAATTTTTGGGCATCTTTGAGGATTGAAGAGATTCACTAAAATTGAAATAACTTTCTTATATGGAATCAGAATTACAGATCTCTTGGCTCATTGGAAATATTGTTACGAGGGCCATGTGATGACATTATATAGAGTTTATTTTAGTTTTTCTATTTTTAATTCATATTGTGATCTTCAAAAAGGTATGGTTCATTCTTATGGGTTTCTCTTGTGATGGCACATGTCTCACATGGATTAAAGTTCATCTTTGATCTTAGTATGCGAGCCTCTATATTGGTATATATATTTGAATTCATTATGGAGGCTATGATGATGAGGTTGCATACCTTTATTCTATGATATGATACACTTTATGATGATAATGCATGTGATAATGATGTACACTCTATGAAGTTGATGCACTCCTATAAAATATGATGTACATGTATACCATTCTATGATGTTGCTCTCCTATACACTATGATGTATACTTGATGTTGATGATGCATACTACTGGTTGATGACATGCTACTCCTATGATATGATGAGGGATGATGATTCCTTGTACCCTATGATGATGTCACATACCATGATGATGATGATGCACACTCTTCAGTGTTGATGAATAGTTTTTATGTCCAAATAATTATGAACAGAGAGGCATCACCAACATTGTGAACTTGACATGGTTGATGAGCGAATGAACAAGTGTTGATGAGAAGTGATGATGAGCTATAGCGATAAGCAGGTGTTGATGAGTAGATTGACAGAGAGGGATGAGAAAAGGTTGACCAGTAGAGATCGATGTAAAGATGTACGTGAGCATAGATTGATGCAAGTAGAATATTTAACTTGAGAATTGGACTCCTCAACCCTTCTTAGTTGGAGCTAAGAAAACAAGGTTGAGTCCTGTTACAAGAGTTGGTGTTCTTTTTATGAGTTGGTGTTGATTTTGATCGAGAAGATTGTAGTCTTCTATGTACAATAAATAAAGATCCAAATTACAAATACTCCTGTGTCTCTTTTGATGTGATGTTGTGCTTATGACTCATGGTTGATTTAGCCGATGAATATGATTATGTGATTGATAACATAATGGTTGATAAAATATGATTGACTAATAGTAGTGAAAAAGGTTTAAAGTTCTGACACACTGATTCATCCCCCCTCTTAGTGTGGTAATTGTGTCCAACAACTAGTTTGCATTCCCGTGAAACTTGTTTCGTCTTTATTGTACTATAAGCATATTTTATTATTTTTCAAGATTTATAATATGAAAAATACCAAAAAAAAGGAAAAGCATAAAAATCCAGATGGGAAATGATATTATTTTCTATTGGAAGTTTTTATGTCGCCTTCGCACAACTTATGATTCCATTCATCATGGGTTGGGATTTCTAGTATGATCGTAGGATCTATACTTGTTATTTAAAGTTTCTCCACCGACTAGTTAATATCCATGTCCCTGTGGAGCCTATGTTAATGCCTCATGTGTCACAGAGTTGTCCCAATTTACAAATTTGATTCTATGTTTCCTAAGTGTCTCCATATGCCTCATGCTCTTGTTTGAAGGAAGCTTTTATCATAAGTCGGTCATTCCTCAGTTATCTCGTTAGGGAAATTTTGAGGTAAAAAATTAGCCTCATAAGAGATATTTAAAAAAAATATGAACTAGGCATTTATGGTGAAGGTATACTTGACAACTCACCTTTCCACTAAATTAAATGTACAATCTAGACAACCATGGTTGAGTTAAATACTAGAAATACAAATAATAATAAAATGTTTTATTTAAGTGACTAAAAGTCAATTTTAATTTCCCAAAAAAGTGTGGTTCTTGAATGCATTCATATCCTTGAACTTTGGAATCACTTTTAATAATAAAATATAGACACAATGAAAAGACAATCAAATCTTTTTTAATAATAAAATATAGGCACAATAAAAAGGAAATCAAATCATTTTTAGTAAATAAATATAGACAAAAAAAAAGGAATCAAATATTTTCTCCCCCCACATATTGAATTTTGAAATTTAAAATAAAACATGTATGTATTTTATTAATTTTTTATTGTAACTTATCTTATTTTATTTTTAACCTAATTTATATATTTTTATGATATGATTAATTTAATGTTTAAAAATTAAAATTTTAGATATAATATATATATATCTTTTATTATAACTTATTTTATTATATTCTTAATATATATATATATATATATATATATATATTANGAAGTATATTAGAAAGAGGATGTGCACATCCATACATTACAAAACAAGGGAAATTCATATATCCAAAAAGATCTAAGAATACATTTTTACAAAAAAAACTAGAGAAGTAGGATTCCTTCTCAAATTCCTGACATAATTCTTACTATTTACCATTACATAACAAGAGTATACTTGGACGAATTGTTGGTTCAAAAAGATGTAGAAAAACATAAAAAAAAGTACTAGGAGGGTTACTCTTTTTTGCATGACTTCCCTACAGGCTGGATAACATAAAATTCTTCCATGGGGCAAGCCTTGTCACCTAGAGATTCCTAGTAGTGACTGCATTTGTTCATCCTTGCGAGCTTCAGCACCTCATCTTTGATAATGTCCATCGTCCCCATTAGTTCTCTTAAGTCCCAGTCGTGGTCGTCTATGCATGAGTCATGGAATCCAGTTTGGTTTGACATATAGTTGACATCGAAGGCCATTTCTTTGTCATCCTTGATACCCACCTCAACAATATATAATATCCCGCACACGTTCTTCTTGATGTCATCCTTGCCAGATTTAATACTGGAAAACCCTTCATCCATTTCCTTCTTTTCCATTGGAAGTGAGGAAACAAATATTAACTTGCAAGAGATATCTACAATCAAACTATGAAGATGCGTGTCCGCTTCATCTTTGTTTGAGTTGGGGTGCAAATAGTGGAAATAGGGATTTCATTCAGACTTAACACTTCTTTCCATGTTTCTTGTGTGAACTACCAAAATTGAACCCGTTGGTACTAAAGAGGAAGGTAGAGACTTAATGTAGGACAAAGGTGGAGGCCACTTGTCAAGCTTATCTCCATGGGTTTGTTTGTTTAGAAAAAACACGCCTTGCAAATTCAATGAGGGGGAATCTCAACCGTCCACCAGGAGTGGTTTAGGGAATGGAATTGAAACACTTGTCTAACCCATTATAAACAATTTCACCTTGGGAACTTGTTGCACCAATGCTGGCTAGGTTTCCAGCATAACCATTATTTTCCGAAGAATGTGGAAAAACGATAACTGGGGGGCATATTTAGGAGAAAAATTATTTCATAAGTTTTTTTGCATCTGATGGAGCCTTTGTTATATCCAAATTGCTTCTTTTGGATGACTTGTCAAGAGTTGTTGAAAAATAATAACTTTGGAATGGTTCTCTAATCAATCAATTCTAAACTATGGGAATAGCACTAGCCACTCAGCTTCACTGTGTACAGATTGTTATAATCCTCCCTTTCCCATTTATATTCTATTGATAATTTTATCTAGCATAGGGAGACATATTTACTGTGCTGGAGTATGGAGATCACATATAGAGGTTAACTACCACTTACAGCATGTTCATGCATGAGTTTAAGTGCCTATGAGACCATTCCCTACATTTTAGGAGCCACTCTGAGTGCCACCAACAACCTCCATCAGTTGGTTGTGGTAGGTAACTAGTTATGCTGAGTCTATATTTAATTACATTTAGTTAGATAACTCTCAGTTAGTCTAGCACCAGTTTTTCATATCTGCATGGGGAAGTGGCACCTTTTCCCACCTACCTTGTTAGTTTAACTGGTTTAACTAGTCTACCCGATTGTCGGAATGATTTAGTTACCCAAAGTTAGACTAGTGGCTCCCATGCAGTGATTTAGACACTCCTAGTTAGACAGCCAGTCAGGATTGAGTTGCTATATTCAAATATTATCCACATGATTCAAATTCTCCTTATTGTAACACTGTTGTATACTCCTTGAATTAATCAAGATTAATGTTGTAATTTACTGATAAATTCTTATCAGTTTTCTCTGAAATTTGTAATGTTCAGTAATTTGTCATGTTCATTGTACATTCTTCTTACTATTCCACTACAAAATTATACCTTTCAATTACTCTCATTTCCTGTAGATCAATGGTTCAATAACTCAAACATGGTATCACAACCTTGTCTAGGCTAGTAGCAAGTATGCCTAATATCCATTGTACACCAGAAGCAACTGGGTTTCCACATAAATCCTGCAATTTTTTCCTTTCTAACTCTGGATTCGACCAGAGAAGTCTCTACATGTGTGATAGGCCTTGAGAAAGTGTATATGTTGAGGTGGAAGGATTTAAACTAACATGATTGCAAATTAATTTTGGTTTTTGCAGTTTTAATTGCAGGTGAAAGTGTATATGCCGAGGTGGAAGGATTTAAACTAACATGATTGCAAATTAATTTTGGTTTTTGTAGTTTTACTTGTAGGTGCCTACATAGCTGGTTGAGAAATTGACTGATTGACATACAAATTGATGGTTTCTTTAGCTCCTGTACCCTATATCCTTACACCCTTCCACTATGTTGATTGGAAGGAAGATATGTAGGTCTCTTTGCGCAATATTGGCATGCTTAAGTTTACAATGGGAAGAGAGACAAAGCCCCATCATTCTGCTGAGAAGAACAAGTTCTTGAATCGGTTGGATGAAGCATTTTGCTTGTTGTGCACTCATATCTCGTGGGATATTTTTTTCCATATTAAGGGACTAAGGAATCCGAAGGAATCTTGGAAAAATATTGAATCTTTTTTTGGAAAACAAGATTATCTTCAAGGGAAAATATTGGAGAATGAGCTCATTGCACTATAGCCCAAGAGTTTCAAAACTATTCAACAGTTTTTCACAAAATTCAAGTCACTAGCAATGCAATGTAAATAATGAGAAATAGAGAGGAAATATAAGAAACTGGTTCTATCAATACTAACCAATATTGGCTCAGAGTAATCTGTTTTTGTCTCTACATTCCATTTTTGAAGAGATTCCATCCCTAATTGGAAGATGCCTTCTCTAGATGGTTTTGTTGAGTTCTTAATACAACAGCAAGATAAATTGGTTCAAATGGGAGTGTTTCAAACCTCCAAGAATCAATATCTTTCGATATCAGACTCAAAAAATGTGCAAGACAGAGAGAAGCAAAAGGGAAAGGAGCCCAAATCCACTGATTCAAAGAAAAATTAGAATATGAGATCTTCTGAAGGAGCCTTGGGTTCAAAGAAAAAGAAGAATTTCAAGAAGACTATGTTTCCATGCTGTATGAACATATGATGTGATAGGCCCTAAGAAAGTGTATATGTCAAGGTGGAAGGATTTAAACTAACATGATTGCAAATTAATTTTGGTTTGTGCAGTTTTACTTGCAGGTGCCTACATAGGTTGTTGAGAAATTGATTGATCGACATACAAATTGATGTTTTATTTAACTCTTATACCCTTTATCCTTACACCCTTCAACTATGTTGATTGTAAGGAAGATATGCAGGTCTCTTTGTGCAATATTTGCATTCTTAGGATGACAATGGGCATAGAGACAAAGCCCCATCATTCTGCTGAGAAGAACAAGTTCTTGAGTCGGTTGGAAGAAGCATTTTTCTTGTTGTGCACTCATATCTCATGGGAAATTTTTTTCCATATTAAGGGACTAAGGACTCCAAAGGAATCTTGGGAAAATATTGAATCTTTGTTTGGAAAACAATATTATCTTTGAGGGAACACATTGGAGAATGAGCTCATTGCACTATAGCCCAACAATTTCAAAACTATTCATCAGTTTTTCACAAAATTCAAGTCACTAGCACTGCAATGTAAATAATGCAAAACAGAGAGGAAATATGAGAAAATGGTTCTATCAGTACTAACAAATATTGGCTTATAGTAATCTATTTTTGTCTCTACATTCCATTTTGGAAGAGCTTCCATCCCTAATTGGAAGATGCCTTCTCTAGATGGTTTTGTTGAGTTCGTAATAAAAGAGCAAGATAAATTGGTTCAAATGGGAGTGTTTCAAAACTCCAAGAATCAATCTCTTTCGATATCAGAATCAAACAATGTGCAAGATGGAGAGAAGCAAAAGGGGAAGGAGCCCAAAGCCACTAATTCAAAGAAAAAAGAGAATCATTGATCTTCTGAAGGAGCCTCGGGTTCCAAGAAAAAGAAGAATTTCAAGAAGACTATATCTCCATGCTATATGAAAGGATTTCATCCTGAAAAACCAATGCATGAAGAAGAAAATCAACAAAATGTCATCCCTCCTTGAAAAAAACAATATTTCCCTTCCACAAGGAGCAAAGAAGTCTGATGTTGGACCACCGACATAAGATTATGAAGGATGTCATGCATTGAAGGAATGCCTTACTTAGTCGAAAGCTTACTTAATTGATTTTGGATCATCCAACCAAATGGTTTCCTCCAAGGAATCCTTCTCCACTCTCACTCTATTAGGAAGATCTAGCATTCACATAGGAGATGACTCCCAAATCCCGACAGCATGAAGAGGTTTCGTTAAAATCCAACATGGTGAGTTCAAGAGTGTTCTCTATGTTCCCTCCCTTGCAACAAATTTGTTTTTTGTTTATCAGATGACCCATACAGGCTCTGCCAAGAGAGTTAGATTCGAATCCAACTTAGTTGAAATCACAAAAAAAATTACTGAAAATATCACAGCGAAAGGATTTGCTAACCATTCCTCAAAGGCTTATGAGTTCTCTCATTTTTTTCCTGTTTCACATCCAACAACTATATTGACTCATGGTAACAACAATAGCAAGATATGGCATGAGAGATTTGGGCATATCAATTTCAAAATTTCTCCAGCATCTCCACAATGACAAAATGGTTGAAGGCTTGCCTCTCATCCAAACATTAGATGGAGTATGTCCCGATTGCTTGGTACGTAAGCATCCACAGAAGAGGTATGAAGTTGGGAAGGAAACTAGGGCTGCCTCTACACTTGATTAGATACATAGTGATGTGTTTAGCCTACAACATCAATTAATGGTTCTAGGTATTTCCTTACTTTTATTGATGCTTGTTCTATGTTCTTCTAGGTATATTTCATGAATTAGAAATAAGAAGTATTTGGAATTTTTAAGTTTTTTAAATCTTTTATTGAGAATAGTTTCAAGAAAATGATCAAGTCCATAAGATCAAATAATGGGGGTGAATACATTACAATATTTTTTCAGTATTATTGTGAATCAGAGGGTATTCAAATGGAAAACTTAGTTCCATACACACCACAACATAATGGTGTGGCTGAGAGGAAAAATAAATAATTGAAGGAGATGGAAACCTATCTTCTCTAAGACAAGAATATTCCTCCTTCTCTTTTGCAAGAAGATGTAAATTGTGCTTCATACATACATAATATATTTCCTCATAAATCATTAGTTAGGGCCACTCCATTCAAAGCACTGCATGAGCATAAGCCTAATGTCTATTACTTGATATTTTTTTGTTCCAAATCTTAGGCCATAATACCCATGGACAAGGGAAAGGCCTTCCAATCCCATAATAGCGAATGGATACTTATAGGGTATTCTGAGGATGCAAAGTCATTTAATTTGATGGAACTTGCAACTAGGAAATGCTTCATAGAGCACTATGTTCAGTTTGAATAATATCAGTTGCTTGGTCTACCACCATTAGAAGCACAAGAAGGTATAAACACTCTTCCACATCCTTTTGATCATGATATTTTGTCACATGTTTTAGATTCAGATGAAGAGGAACAAGGTCAGCATGTTCTTGATAGTGAGGTTGAACCTCATGATAATCTCGATCGAGATCCAACTCCCATCCCAAATTAGTGTCCTAATCCTAAATGGCCCCAAAATCTCATTTTTTCAGCTGAGGATAGTGCTGGGAATATAGAAGACAAAAGGATAACAAGGCCCCTATATCAGAATGAGCATGTTGCACTCTCTCACAAATATTTTCTCTCTATAGAGTAGTGCAACAAGTTTCCAGAAAACTGCTACTTCAATGATAGTGAATGATTAATGATTTGGCCCACAAAAGAAGAAAATTGATCATTCCATTCCTCCTCCAGAAAGAAGAAACACATACAAAATCCATCATATCATAAGAACATTGATAGGTTCACATGCACAGCTTCAGGATGCTACTGCACATAAGAACCATGCTACTGCATAGTGCTGCAAATTGCAGCAAAGATTTTGCAAGTTATTTCCGAAACATAAATATTTTTCTCTTAAGAATAGCTTGAATATCCTGTTCCTTCTTATTTTTTAGGGGGATTTTTCCCATGACTTTTTCCCCATTTTACTTATTTTATTAAGCAGTTTTATTTTTCATTAGATTGTATGGGTGACTTTTGGCCTAGTTTCAAGGGCCTAAAGTTGTCCAAGTCAGGATTAAGGGGGGGTATTAGGATTATTATAATCCTCCCTTGTCCATTTATAGTCTATTGATAATTTTTTCTAGCAAAGGAAGATATATTTACTATATTGGAGTATGGGGAACACATATAAAGTTTAACTTCCACTTACTGCATGTTCATGCATGAGTTTAAGTGCCTCTGAGACCATTCTCTACATTTTAGGATCCACTCTGAGTGTGACCAACAAACACCATCAGTTGGTTGTGGTAGGTAACTAATTATGATGATTCTATCTCTAGTTACATTCAATTACATCACTCTCAGTTAGTCTAGATATTTGATTCCTTTCAATCCTAGGGCATTGGAAATAGATATGAAATAGGCTACATGGAAATAAGTTGATGATGTGCCATGCAAGATATCAAAATATAAGAGGAAATCCTTTGACTTGTCCCTACCATTAGATGAGCTATTCAAGGCCCTTCATGAAATTATGGATGATAAATCCCTAAGGGTCCATGGATTCCCTTTTGAGTTTTAGAAATCTACATTGGACTATGTTGGGCCTAATTTACTTTATGTATCCAAGGATGTGAAGCATTCCTTGCACCAAAGTTCTTTGTTCGTGGGAATCATTGGACAATTTATTAGATTTATCCCTAAATTAGGGGGGCTAAAGATAATTGTAAATTGATAGTTTTTTCCCCTTCTCAATACTTATTACAATATTCTAGCTTAGGCTTGTCATTGTTGCAACCACTTCCCAAGAATTTTTACATTTTTAGGACCCCTCCTTCTATTTTGTTCTTAAGCCTTCCTTAGATAGGTGTTACTCCTTGAAATTTTTATTCCAACACTTAGTTTTTCTTTGAATTAAGCCAGAAAAGTCATTTCACTAAGTTTAAAAACTCAGGTTTTTCTTTTGACTCAACATTTTCACCTACACATCAAAAGAACTCATCATTTTTTACCGACGCATCATATCAACTCGGCCAGTTTTGTCGACGTATTGAAAGAACTCAGCGAGTTCTCCCAACACAGTTGTGACTCACTGGTGAGTTTCTTCCGATTCTTTTAAGACGAAGTTGTTTTGTTGGCCAAGTTTTGAATTTTTTTTTTACCAAGTGAAAAGGTTTCATCAGAAGAGTTTCTTGAGCTTTTCCCATGTTTCATTGGAAGAGTTTCTTGAGTTTTTCCCACATTTCATCAGAAGCGTTTCTTGATTTTTTCCGACACTATCAGTAAAAATCACCCTTTCTTGTCGACGCTATCGCAGAAAATATAAATATTCACCACCGATGCCTTCTATTGGAAGGTTTATCTGAGTTTATCGAAAGTTATCGTTGAGTTTTTTTGACACCATTGACAAAACTAATCTTTTATAGCCAACGCTATCAGCAAAAATCAGATTATGCATCCGACAATTCTTCATCGGAACACTTTTACAAGTTTTGCCGACAGTGTTTCATAGGAAGTTCTTGATGAGTTTATATCAACAATGTATGTGAAACTCAACATTTTCAGCTGATATTCTCGCAAACACTCAGTTTTCACCACCGATATATCAGCAAACTCAGAAGAAACTTTAGACAAGCTATCGGTGTCATATGGCGAGTTTTGAGTTTGGCTCCAAAATGACATTTTCAAACCTGTTACATTTACTACGCCCAACTACCACATTAATTACCATTTGAGAAATAGTTTATATATAAACGCAGTGATATTTTTACGGATTGTTATCATAAATACCGTTTGGAGCACATCAAACCACCACTAGATAGTTGGAGCTTTTGCATTGCTATGCCAAGCACCATACCTGTATCGACAGTTTCTAGGTAGGCACCTAAGCCTATCTTTTGTCGTGTTTTCTGCTAGAAGCTTTAAAAGACTATATGTTAATGGAGTTTTAGGGTTTTAAAGGGTCACCACAGTCAATTTTTTCTGTCTTTTTTTCACGGCGTGTTCTATAGTGAAAGCACATATACAACCCATACGGTTTCCAGTTACAATGTGTCGACTACCATAGTTATCCCAAGTATAGTTTCAAGGAAATCCTCGACCTCGTCGAGCACTAGCCTGCTAGCCCGACCATCATGGGGTTTGTCTCAACCTTCACCTCACCATTTGGTTTTATTATCTGAGCCGTTGATATGTGTACGTTGAACCTCAGGTTTTTTTTATGATGAGACTACTCTGAGACAATTGCCCCACGACCTACGTATTGCTTAGGTTCAATTTTTTGGGAGAAGAGTTTGCAATAAAAGGTAAACCCTTGGCAGATTTTAACTTTGGGTATTGTTGTTTCTTATAAATTTTGGATATGTTTTTCTTGCAAACTATGTGTGGAAGGAGGTATTTCCCACAGTTTGCTTTAGGTATGTGTCTTTTCGTAAAAGGTTTTTTAGGGTATTAGATGCAAATCAAGAATTTACGATACCCAAACTCATTACTTTGGGAAGAAACCTTGATCCTTCATGATTTTGAGCTTAAGGATAACAGTAAAACTTGTAAACTCTGTGGACTAGAACAAAATAAGTTAACATTTGAGGAACTAGTAATGAAATGAGTAGTCTTCAGTATGTTAACTTGTGTAGGAGCACAAAACTGAATATATACAACAGAGGTATAATGCACGGAATAATATATACACACACATTGATAAGTTTTCATTTATTTTTTGCAAACACACACCCTTGCTGCAAGTATAAAGTGACTGGACAATCTCTTGGAAGTGATATCTCTCCACCTCATAAGACACTTTCTGAGTGACTAAGAATGTAATGGTAAATACAACTCTCTTTGCCTCTATCATAGTAAACATTGATTGAAGTATCATTTTTTTTAAAGGAACAGATATTTCTAAAGAACAATGACTCATATACTTTAAAATTTTGTCTCTCGTTTCGATTATTTCATGTTTGATGAAAATGCATGTTTCCTTTAATCATTAAGGATAAACATAGTATTACTAAGACCTCTCTTACCATGATCATGCTATAGGTTTGTCTCTCATCGAGAAGAATTACCTGAAAGAGGACGGTTTGGAAACAATAAACTCACGCCATGCCTAAAAAGAGAGGAAATAATAAGGCTAAGGCCATTTAAGTTGATTTAGATGTGGAGATTATCTCCAAGACTAAGATCATATTCGAAGACACTAAATGCATCACGAGATATGAACATGAGTTTAAATGGGGTGAGATATACCATATGATTGGAGACTAGAATGTCTGTGATGCGGGCCTGGAAGAAATGCCCTTATAGGAAAATATAAGAAAATCAGGCATTACTAAGGAAGCTACACACCTAGAGATGCTTCCATGTGCTGAAATCATCAAATGGATTCTACCACAGATAAACCCTTCCATTATGATTATTTCCAACATAGAGGGAGACGCTTTTTCTTCTTTTACTCCGACCTACATAACATCAACATGAAAACTGTTGACCCCACAAGTTATGATGACTGATGAATGGGTCAACAAAGTGGGGTTGGATATTATGGAATGTTCCAAAATAATGATGGTAATAGGAATAAAACTATGCCAGAAGGAAACCGACGAATACGAGTCTGCTAGCTTACTCTCCCCTTACAGGGTCATAGCCTTAATGCTGAATAGGATTTTTGGCAAGGAAAATGGGGGGTTGTATAAATTAAGTTGGATCCCATTAATATACTATGTGGCCTTGGAAGGAACAATTTTCAATTAGGAGGATATTATATTGAGCAACATGTCATCATGCATAGTTGGCGCACAGGGAGGGATTACTCATAAAAAGTTAGAATTCTACATGGTCTCTTACCTAATTAACTGCATCTTGTGCAAACACCCATTCCCCAAGCTCAGTTTCACTTTGGATCACACCAAAAACCCTATTTATGTTTCCCAAAAGTATTCAAGTTTCTACAAGCTGATATGTGAGGAGCTTCTAATGCCTCTGTATGAGCTCATATTTCTTAAGGAGCCCAAATGTTTGTTGGAGAATGCCATGGAAGTCATATGAAAATATGGGTATTATTATTTCTCTCAGGAAGAAACTTGCCTAAGAATGTATGGAGGTTCAAGATCCTCGTCACTGCTACCTAAATTTTCCACTGACTATGTAGTCCATAAGGAAGCAGTAAGGCGGTTATTCATAGATGGAGTAGGTAACTTCCTCGTCGATATGAAAAAGGTAGCATTCCCACCACTTCCCTTTTTCATTAGAATTTACAAATTTACTAAGGTCAAAAGCACCTCTGAATTTGTAAAAGATTTGGAAAAATTTCACTTTAGCGAGAAGAGTTTCCGTAGAAATGACTCAGATGGGAAAGTTGTAGAACACTGTACAAATTTTGGAGTGTGTTATGAATAATCTCATCACTTAGAGAAGGATTAAGAGGTGTATAGAAACGCCAGAAACATGACCAATTTGAGTAAACATTTCAAGAAGAAAGGTAGCACCAACGAGGGTAAAGGTAGAAGCAGTGCCATCGAGAAGCAGAAAGACAATATCCAACAAGAACAGGCTGAAAGGAAGAGAGAAGAAGAAGCTCAAATACAACAAGAAGAATATGAGAGGAAACAAGACAAAGAGGATCAAAGGAAAAAAGAGGAGGAATAAATATTATAGAAGGAAGCAGAAGAAAGAGCATGAAAATAAGATGAAGAATTAAAAAAGAAAGAGCAGGAGGATAAGGATAGAGAAAATCTAGACCATGACACTACCCAAGAAAATATGATGGACCTTCCTATTTCATCAAGTGGCACAGTTACAGGCTTCCACGTTCCTCTTACAGAACTTGGATTCATTCCTTTCACTCCATCTAAGAATTACACAATGGCATGCTTAGACACTATATTTTTCGACAAGGCAAGGAAAAATATTGTTAAGAGATCAAAGTAAATATTAAAGATTGACACCCAACCTGATGTGGTTACAGTGACTAAGAAATTTTTTGTGGAGGGCACTAATAAAGACCCTAAATTCTTAGAATCTGTGAATATAGCAGTCGCGCAAGCCACCGCTGATAATGTCGACTAGTTGGTGGAAGATGCGGATCATTATAAAGAAGCGATGCTTAAAATGAAAGACACTTTAGTCAAGGAAGGAGGAGAAGGCCGAGAACTAAAAAGGAAACACAAGGATACCCTCTCAGAAAAATAAATGCTCCAAAGGGAGTATCAAACTTTAGAATTGGAAAAGGATGCATTGGAGGTGCAGGTTACCATTATGGAAGGAGAAAAAATATTTCGAGGACAAAATTTTAGAATTATAATCACAAAAAAATGTGAAAAACAGACATGCAAGGGAACTAAGAACCTGGGTAGAGGAACTAGAGGCACAAAACAGATCACTGGAGACTTAGTTTAAGATAGCTAATGAAAGGGATCCTGGCATTACCTCTTTTTGTGATCAAGTCTGCGTGATTTGTAGGAATATCCATCAAGTCCAAGAAATACTTGTGGATGAGATATATAAGGTCAAGTGGGTAGAGACAAGATTGAATGAAATAACAGATGAATCACTTAGTTTCAGGACAAGACTACAAGAAGTCAGTAAGAAAGTTCAAAAACAACTGACTTGGGTAGAATCCAATTCAACATTTCTCGAACACTTTCCTCAGAAGACAGTAGGAGATCTGCAAATAGAATTGGCACTCCTAGCATTCTGCAGAAAATATTCTATGAGATTGAATAATGAAATTGAAAATACTCTTAAGAAATGCATGGAGTTCTACAAAAAATGCACCAAGTCCATATTAAATGCAAGCTTTCTTTGGTTGAAAAATTCAATGACTTCTCAGATAAGGATCAACATTTGGTGTATCTCCAAGACAGATTGCATGAAGATGAACAATACATTTAGAAAATTGGAATCATAAGTGAAGAGGTGGTTAAAAATTGGATCGTACAAGCCTCTATTAGTAATTATCTCTTGCAAGACCTGTACAGATTGAATCCAGCAAAATTAACAATTGTGAAATCAGAGTTGGTCATACTCAAAGTGACCATTAGATTGCTGGAGCCAGTAGACTATCAGAATATTGTAGGGGAAGCTAATGCGTGGGGGGAATACATTTCAAAACTAGCTAGACCCACTTGCACTAGTGTAAGATGAGAGATTAGTGACCATGAGACCAAAATGTTTGGTCACCATAGTTTTTTTAAAGGGATAAATGACCAAAATTGATAATTCTAAGTGAGCTAACTAAAAACAACCAAGATAAATTACCACTTTTGGTCACCAACTAAAAATTACCAATATAAATGACCACTTTTGGTCACCAACTAAAAAAGACCAAGATAAATGACCAAATTTGATCACGGGATATCTAGACTACAAATGACGAGATTACAATTGGTCATTTATTTGGTCATCTTTAGTTATGTCACTCTTGCAATGGAAAAATTTACAAATTTGACAATGAATTTGTACATTTTACTAAATTCTAACACTGTAGATGGATTCAGGGACCTCCTTAAAGGGGTCTCTAAATCCATTTGCAGTGTTAGAATTTAGTAAAATAATGTATTGTCACAACTCAACATGAATTGACCAAATATATATAAAGTACACATAATTGGTTAATAATATATCAATTATTGCACCGAGAGGCGCTTTCTATAGCTCAAATGGGTGAGATGTGTCCCGTCTGTAACGCTCATGTGGAACATGTCGGCTCAATAATTTTTTTTAATAACATATCAACTTATAATTAAGAAAATAAAAAACAAAAATATTATACTCGTATAAATATACAACCATATTAAGGCAATACTCACAATCTTACAAATGAGTAGTAAAATATCAGAAGTAAAATTTAATTGATTGAATAGTAAAAAGAATTCTTTAAATGCAAATACAACTAGCAAGAAACCATGTGCCACTAAAACCATGTTCCTTAAACCACTTACATCCTTGCTCATTCCAAGACAAGGTTATCCTCTAGATTTTAAAATTTTATATGGATTATCTTCCTCATTGACTACTCTTAATATTGGTTATTAGTTTTAAAGAAAGACATGTAAAGCAATTTCCACAAGATTTATCATCGATACTGTTCAGTGGGAGTTATTTTACATTTATGTTTAATGTTGATGGTAATATGCTTTCTACATTTTTTATCGGATCAATGCCTAAATTGAGGAAATAGTTTGTAGGCCATTGCTATTAACCTATAGGCCCAGTACGCTCCTTACAGAATAGCCTATTGTAAAAAAATAAAATCAACCAGTATAGACCTCCTAAGCCACAGTGTGAATATGGATACGTACATAAATAGGGTTGTGTTTAAACCTTGAGCTTCCTCTGCTAAAAATAAAACTAGCGGATTTCTACTTGTGTCAAGTTGTTGAAACCAATGTTTTGTTCTTTGCTTGGAATACAATGAAAACATAAAAATATATGTTGTTTTATATGCTTTTCATTTTGGACATTTTGTGTCCAGAGTTAAGGAGGATCTGTCATTTGTATTTACACTATATTTGTAAATGCTTATGAACTTTTCAATTGGGTTTGAAATTTATTTTGATGGATTTTCTATTATTTTCTTATTCTTCTACATATTTTCTTCCATATAATAAACTTATTGAAAAATACTACTCTGAATGATTCTTTCAGGGTCCACATATCTTTTACTATATATGAACTTACTGAAAAACCTTACTCTCTGAATGGTTCTTTCAGGGTCCTGATAGGGATTAATGTCTCTTTCTTTCAAGTTTCCTTGGAATATTATAGAATATATATAATATTTTAGATTGTTTGATCCATTCCCTATTTATTCTTCACTTATATATATCATCAAGTATAAACATCTTGTGCATTTATAGATTCTACCCCTATAAGTTGAATATTAAACATGCAAATTTGTGATTCTTGGACAAACTATATTTTAATGTTCAGATGTCTATATTTCCTTCATCAAGATGCAAGATACACTTACACATCACCAAGTCGACAGAGTCGTATGGCAATGGTTTAATGGTTTGTACAAGATTCAACAGGGAAGGGTATACCACCAACATTTGAGAAGTTTTTCAAAGTTCTTTTTCCAGAAAAATTCCCAAAGAATCATGAAATCCATTATGAGAGACAAGTCCCAAACCCTAGTTCCTTTTCAAGCCACCATTGAGGAGAGCCTTTCTTGTTCACAAGTGAGTTAAAACCTTAGCCTCGGGATAATTTTTTGAATTTTATCAACAATTTTAACATGCATATGCTTTCTTATTCTTACTTACAAGGAATATTCTTATGCTTTATTTCTGGTTTTCTATGCAAGATATGACAAGTTCTACTGGGTACTACTTGGGTACTATCTCTCTACATGGGGGAAGGGTGGAGAATTTTTTGCTTCCCACTGAAAAAATAAAGTCATTTTTTCTTGTTGGAGGAGATCTTTCATTGTTCCCTATCTTTCCACACGCCCTAGATATTTCTTCATGGCATGATATTGGTCACTATTACAATTGGGGTTACTAATAAAAAAATTGTGTTCCTTGACTCCTCCCATTTCCTTGCAAGTATCATCTCCAAATTTTCTTTAAACTAGAGATCCCCTCCTCCAGCATGACCATATGCATAATAGCTTCCCCATTTTACTCATCTGGGTGAGTCTTAGACCCTTCATGATAGATTTTCTTACTAGATTTTTTATTTCAATTTCTCCTCTGATGATGAAAGGAAATTCTTCTCGATGGGATATACATACATATATAATTAATTTTTTTAAGATAATAACTAATTAAAGCCTAGTTTATATGTTGACATGTCGTTGATGAATGGATGAACACAATTTTCATTTAGGGTTTGTGTTTTTTCTAGGTATGCTTCTTGGTTTTCCTTTATTTATTTATTTACCACTAAGGGTATCTTATTTGGGATAAGGTATCCATCTCTAAGAAATCATTATTACTAGAAACCAGGGTTAGAGCTCTGTTTGAACTGTATGATAAACACAAAGGGTGGAAATATATAACTTAGGGTGTCTTTTAATTTCTATTTGTATATGTGCAATTGTTGATGTAAAACTCAGTTTATCAAGTTTCTAAAATAAGACTGATTTCTGCTTATACCATATGTATTTTTTTATGAATGATATGGTCGTTGGGTGTGGAGAGCCCACTGTAGTTAACAATGCCATTCCGAGTTTCATCAAGCTACCTAAGAATCCAGTTTTCATGATTGCTCAAAGAAAATCAAACTGTAGCACCATTTCCTTATAGATAGTGTATAGAAGGAAATAGTGGTATCTGATGTTCTTTTTAATACAGAGGAAGTGTATCTAGGATTCATTATGCATATTCTAGATGATCAAGTCATCAATCTTGGCACGACATGCCCATAGTTGTTGGGGAATCTAGTAGTTCATTGGGAAGAACTACACTGCATGTCCAGTTCATTATGGTAAGGTTTTAAGAGAGATTATGGCGACTCGTTCGAGGGATCCTTTTGTTTAGCGCTGGTATCCTTGGATTTTTTATTTATGAGGACATTTCACTCTCCATTAGAAATATTTGAAAACATTGGCCAAATGAGAGATAAAAGTATTCAATTTTGTTGTCATACAAAAGAGAATAAGTTTCTTATCTTCTTGTCTCACTTAAGCTACTGCCATGATCACTTTCCATAGGTCTTGTCTACAAAGGTGTTTATTTATTTAGTATTTTTCTAGGTAACAAATCCTGGGGTTCTAATGTGTGGCATCTATATGACTTCGATCCTAGTATTAAAATGGCATTTATGATAACCAATATGTTATCATGTAACTGATGACTCTATGTGTTTGTCTGTATATTTATTTATTTATTATTTTTACTGGTAACAAATCCTGGGGATAACCACCAAGTATTTCCCCTCACTCCAAGGATGGTACCCAGGGTAAACCCTAGATTCTTCAAGGCACAAGGCCATGTCAACAACAGAGCTCAAATACATTACAATGATATACTAAATATGAGTTCAACATGCTACTTATCGGAATAGAACCTGGGTGGGGAGGATAACACTCCATCCTAACATGTTTTTCATTTGTTTATCTACTAAGTTGCTAAATTTGCAAAATTAATTCCATAGATATTATTGCAGAACAACATTTTCAATTACTCATTATGTTACTGGAAAAAATAATATGTGGAACAGACATAATCATAATTTACAGTATTCAACCATTTTAAATCTAGTGTATTATTTGTCTACGAGATATTCTAAGCAAGCATGCCATCAAATGGCCTTTTTGAGGTAGGTTGCAAATGTTCCTAAAGCATTGTAGGAATAATGCATTCCCATGTATCTTTATTATAATAGATAGAGAGATAGATTTAATTAAAAATGTCCACTATATCATAGTTCTATGGTGTGCACTATGGAATAGTTAGATCAGGAGGAAGCACTCCTTTCTAGGTCTACAAATAGATATCCATGATAAACAGGAATGCAAATTCATAAAGGAAGAACCATAGAGGAGCCCTTGATATAATTCCATGAGTATCCTCTATGGGGAGGAACATCTTGAGCCTATGTGTTTTCTAGCAAGACATTTCCCCTAAGGTGCATCATTTGTGATACCCATCCTCCAGCTGGTTTCTCTGAAACATAGTGGGCCATTCTCCCATTTCCAATAATGGAACCTTTTCCTGGTGCTTTGACAGTATGTACAATTGAGGAGGAATTGTTGTATGGTTTCTGTGTCATTGGAGTCATGAACCTGGAAAGTCTTGTTTCTCCATTCCTCCTCGAGCTTCTTCCATCTCCCCGCCTCACACCTTAGACTGTGTGAGATTTTCCTGAGTTGAGCCACAACGCGTTTTTCTCTCCATGGCATGTTAATTTTAAGGTGTTCTTGTACTTGATCTACCCGAGACCTGCAGGGTTAAACTGGTCAATATAGTACTTTTTTCTTTGTGCCCCTTTTCTCCATACCTCCCCTCTATAACAATCCCCAATGTGTTGGTTCAAAGCTTTCCTATATTGGTGGCATTCTTCCTCCTCAATGTCCCAATATTCCAACCAACTTTTTCATTGGAGTCCCCATGCCTTATTTCTTCTCTATAATGTCTCCTTGTTGAATTGGTGTGGGAATTTGATTATGTTGAAATATTCCACCTTCTGTACGTAGAAGATTTTCCTCCTTAACACCCCCATTTCAAGCGTATATAGTGTTGTTTCTGCTGGCAGGATTTCATATCATGTGGAGTTTAGAGGACACATGCATGGGAAGAATAGATATTTTTCACACTACTATATAAATTTGATATTGCATATGATACTATTTATACTAAAAAATTTGACAAGTGATGGTGATAATTATTCACCAGCTGAAAATAGGCTAACCTTAATTTGGCTTTCCCTCTAAAAGTGTCACTTACTTTTATGTTTAACCCTTCTTCTAAGTTTGGCAATTTTAGGGATTTTCTATAGAAGTTAAACCAATACAGTCATGTGCCCCCATTACTAGTTTTCCTATGTCAAGTCTTTGGTTGTGTGCTTTCTGTCTAGAACATACTCTTGTTCCTAAAACTACAGATAAAATATGTTTAAAAATGCATGGAAAATGGTGATGTTTGGTTATTTCCCAGCGTTTAAGTCGGAGTTGGGTTTTGTATTTGATAGTTGGATGTGTTTCTCCCTTGAAATCAGTTTTTAACCACAGTTGAATTTAAATGAACCAATGAACTCCCATGCACAAATTGCTAATGCTAGTGCTAATGTAAAGTTATGAGATTCTCCAGGAGATAAGAAGACCATAGCCAAAAATCATAAATGCTCAACTGATTATGCGATTACTAGACTTGAAATTGTTCTTCATCTATGTAAAATTCATCACCTCAATAATTATTGATGTTCTACAACAAATCATGTGACTGTAGTCATATTTCCCCCAATTCATGGGCATTGAAATGGAAATATGGTTTCTAGAAACACAAGAGATTAATTTCAAATTTGACTTTGCAATTTTACTGATTCAGAATCTTGAATCTATTAGATTTACTTGGAATTTGTATGGTGATGTGAGTTACTGGAATGAGCAAGCAATTTCAAGGGGACATTATATTGGCATCCAACTATGTCCCAATTCAATTTGTGTTGGGTTGACATTTTGTGGCTATTCTTTGGGTGATATTACTAATTGTCTTTTTGAAGTTGTAGTTCTTACTATATAGGATGGGTTCTATGGTGATGGATAAATTTTATTGTGGCAGTGCACCACCTTTCACACACAAACAAATACATATCAGGGCCATGTGTTCATGGATGACAGATACTACTGCAATTTCATTTTAATACAAGTATAATTTGTTTGATAGTTTTATGTGTGCAGGTGAATCCCCTCCCTCGTCAGCATTAGACGTGGACAACTTAAATAACCATTTCCTGATGGAGAAAGATCCTTCTATAAATCAAGGAAGAGGAGTTGGATCTCTACCATCGTCTGGCAATAATGTAACTATTGCTTGAAGTTATCAACTTGTTAACCACGTGTTACAACACGTAAGTTGAAGAACACATTTGGGAAAATTTTATTATTAAAATCCAATGTCAAAAATATTAAAGGCCTAATGTGATAGAAAGTTGAGCATTTTTTTTATTATGTGCTTGTAAGTTGTAATTTCATATCATCATGTACATCTTGCTTTGTGTAAAATTGATGGATTTTTATTAGTTGAAATTTTCACCGATAGCTAAACAATAATTGTTGTTGAACTGCAGACATCGGATGTTAATTCAACTTTAGATTCTTTCGCAAAAGCAAATAGAATTTTTGCTGCTTTCAGGGATTCCAAATATGGACCAGAGGAAATATCTGCAATGAAAAAAGTCATTGATTTTAGCTTTCATAATGTATATGAAATGCTCCATATTGTGTTGCTTGCTATGAAATAAATCGATTGATAAGATGATTTCTATAACACCAACTTATGTGAATATGAATTTTTTTCACCTCACTGTTGCTCAGGTGAGCAGAGCACTAGTTTGGAAAGCATTATTGATATATTCATTTCAGACATTTAGACATGCAATGCGTTCTCCTCATAAGATATGTACCAAGTTTCATGATGCCTTGAATATTTTAATAAGGTTTATTAAAATGTAGGGGCATACAAATAGGCAGGAATTTTGGACCTTGAGTGGTAAAACACATTATTATAGATCTGCACTATTGAGATTTTAGGCTAACTTCAATGGATTGATCCAAAATAGGGTGCAACCTTTCACTGTGGTGGAAAATTTTCAATTTTCATATTTTCTCTTTTAGAGTATTTATTCATTCACATTTGAAATGAAGCTCATTTTATAAAGAGAATGATTGTATTAAGCATCTCTGTAGTTGTTGTTTTCATATTCAAATATCTTAATTTGGGGCCTGTAGGTTTTGACTTGTGACCGCTTGCAATTTTTTGAAGAGGTTGAATGGAAAATTTGGAAAAAGGATTACGAATTCTTAGCATGACAACCTTCATTATGATACATGGAAGCCAAAAGTGTCAACACATCTAGATTTATCAATGGATGAGTAATATTATTTCTGGGCCATCAAAATATGGACTAGGTATTTGTCTTGGCCTTTCATGAAGCAATTTTTTTTTGTGGCATGGATTATACTTTGGTTACTTATTATTGCTTCATTTGTTATTGTAGGTCTTTTATATATGTTCATTTCTCCAGAAAGCTGGTTACTTTATGCCATTCCAATAAATTAATAAAAATAAAGAAATGTGAATATCCGCAAGTTTTATTATTCTTAGTAATTGGTTCTCGTGTGGTCTCATCGCTAGTGCACTATTAAAATAAAAAAAAATTACACTCTAGCCGTGATTCCATCCCATTTAGGGGTACACTGGTCACGAGCATGTTATGTAGTGGCAAGACTTGGATGTTTACCACAAATGTTGATATGTGCAGTAACATGCATGCTATTTTATACACGGTCATGATCATTAGTGTCCGTTGAGAAGAAAATACATAGGTACACTTCAGAAAATAAGTATATAGATTGTATTTAGATTCGAAAATTTTGTCTAATTGGGTTATAAAGTTGACCCAATAAAACTCACAATCCATACAATAACAATAAATTAAACAAGAGTTAGCAGGCTAGGATGTAATTTCCGGGGGTACTCAAGTAGAATTGTAAGGATTTTACTGCATTCTTCTAGACATGTTTAGGACTTTGAAAAGGGTACTCCTATAGGATTGTACGAATTTTTCTTCCTTGTTCTGGATACATTATATAAATACAAATATAATTTATTTCACTTATGTCCGGAAACTAGTTTTGAGTTTCTTACGTTGTGTTATTTCTGGTCAACACAAGCCACATTACAAAGTCTTTTGTCCTTGTTTAAACATTGTGTTCAACAAAACCTTTCTTGATACATTAGTGTTGTGTCTTTTGGTCAAATAGAAATGTTTATTTTGGTTGATTGTAATTGGGTAGTCAGATTTTATCAGTATATCCATTGTATTACCATATTTGAGAGAGGCATATTCCTGTGTACTTATGGTCTGTTGTACATATTTCAGATTATATGGAAATATTCCTAAAACTATTGTAGGTGGATTGAATTTAAGTAGGAATTTCCTTTTTATGTTGATTGACACAATTGTCAACTTTCAAAAGATTGTATAGATAATGCCATGAAATTGATGGACTTTGCAGTTTATAGTCTCAGTGAATTTTGTGCTCATGATTCTCCTGAGTCCTGGAAGAATGATAAGGATGCCTGATCTTGTTGAAAATGGTGACTAAGTGACAGTGTGTATAATGGAAGTCACTTGTTGCCAGCAGGCTACCTTGTTTTGGCAGGAAAGTAGGTAGTTGTACTATTTTGAAGCATTTTGTTAGCTTTATAAGGTGATGTCTGCATCTCCTTTTTTCTTCTCTTTGAGAAATGATGGCCATTAGATTTATGTCATTCCTCCTTGACAACAAAATTTTGGGACAATCTACATGGCTTTGCATTGCATTGAAGTCAGGCTGGCTTCCTTGGATTACTATTACCAATAGATTTCTCTTCTTACATCAACCAAGGAGCTTGTTTCTCCTGTATTCCATTCATAAGCCTATGGGGGCGATCTTAGCGAAGGCTAGTGTACTGACTTTCTTTATTGGTTGGATGTAAATCCAAAGGATTACTTGCTTCTATTTTCACCATTTTAGGGAATATGGGTGATGTTGAGTGTGGATAACTCAAATTTTTCATCGAACAACTACAACGATCGAGGTATTATATTGGTGTCATAATTTTTTTTGTGGTATATAGGTATTTGGAACTTTATATTGTTGTAGAAAATCGTAATTGGAATAGTGATGCAGGCCACATTGGACCATTTTATGTATAATGTTTTATTTAGACTTATAGAAATCAATATACACTCTAGAATAAACAATATGGGGTTCATTGGCTTCTGTTTATGCAGCCATAAAATCTAATTCACAATAGTTTATTTTTACAGGTTGATAAGTGCAGCTGAGAATAAACTAGACTCACTTCTTCCTCCCTATCAAAAGCAGCTGAAGATGCCAAACCTAGATTATTTGAGTGTCTCTAGTATTACTCACTTGATAGAGGTAAGCGTGAGTTAATGTATGAAGTATCTTTTTGTATATACCATTGCGCAATGGTTTTGTATTTCTTGTACACTAAATAACTACATCAAAGAAAATACATTAATGTGTTTTGAATTCTTAATTTGAATTTGTTAGATTATATTTTCCTATTTTGCACTTAAAATTCACATAAAAAATGACCAAAAATTGAGAGATATGTGACCAAACAATGAGATATAAATGACCAAAAAAAGGACCAAAATTCGCATATCAATGACCAAAAAGCAATTTTGGTGGCTAATTTACGGTCTTCTATTATGCGACCAAATTTGGTCATATTCTAGTTTGTCATGTGGTCATTATTTGGTCATAAATGTAGTCATTAATTTGGTCATAAATGTGGTCATATATTTAGTCATTGATTCAAATATATGACCAAATTAATGACCAACTGACAAGCTATAAATGACCAAAATAAAAATGACCAATTTTGGTCGCGCAATAAAAGACCATAAATTAGCCACCAACGATCATTAGACCAAAAGTGGTAATTGATATGCGGATATTGGTCATTTTTTGGGTCACTAATCTCTCATTTTCCACTCGTGTTGAAATTTCTATCTTTTTATGTATTTTGTCACTTTATGTAATTTATTATTGTTTCTAAGTGCGAAGCACTAAAAAACACAATTTTGGAATTCCTAAAGTCAAGGAAGTCGAAAAGTCATTTATAATTGTATTATAAATAGATGTAAAAGGTAGAATAGTGGGGAATTTTCAGTAGCACAAGAAGGTTGTTTTATTTGTAAGAAGAACTGATTTTTTCTACTAATTATAAAGAAGGACAATTTTGCTGGGAAATGAATGCACGGGTTTTTACATGGATTATGTGGAAGTTCAAATATGGAATTGCTTCTATTTAGTTTCTGTATAAATATGAGATCGTTTTGAATTTATGAACTATTTCTTTAATTATAAATTATTTTACTTTTCATAATAAATTATGTATATGAAGTGAGTAATGAATGCTTTCTTATTTCAAAGCTATCTTTATTAATCTTTCTACTGTAAATATGTTTATAGAATTGGAACAGTTAGTTGCAAGATTCAATATAGATAATTACAGTACATTACTCTCATTTCTCTAAATTTTTTCCCCATGGGGATAGGATAAATTAGTTTAGAATAGACTAGAATATAATTAATTTGCTTAGATTTAAATTTATAGAAGTGATTGCGGAACACAAGCGATGAGATGGGAGGTAAAAACCTACACATCTCTAGTGAGGTTCTTGTTCTTCAGTCACATGCATTTAGCTTACGCATTTGCATTTCATCTATATAAAAGAAAAATACATAAACGATGGATCGGGACGCAACTAGTAAAAGACTTAAACACACTTTAATTTTATGGTAGTCGAGCCGCTAACCAGATGGGTTCCCCATACCATAAGGTGAACGATCTAGTTTAGATTGGTTATTGGGGAGAATCCCTACTATCAGTACCTGAGAATTTTTTAGGAATCAACAGTTTTGGCGCTAGAAGGAGGGCTGCCAGTGCATGGCTAGCAGAGGAAGTCTGTTTGCAAAAAACAATTCCACTGGAAATACATTTGAAACTACGTTTCCTACATATTTCATTCCTAAAGAACAAGAAAAGGTAAGTTATGAATAAGAAGGTTCAGAATGTTTGTACGTTGTCCCGTTCGAAGAAATCAATCACTTTTGAAGACACACAAGGTATTACGTTAAGGAACTTGAAGGATTGAAAGTAATTCTTGCAATAACTAGAAGTCAGGCACCCAAGAAGGAAATTTCTTCTACTCAAGATTCTATCCTTGTGGAAAATTTGGAAGAGTTGGTGGATCTATCTATCCAAGAAATTATCCAACCTCTTAATCTATTGGGACCAAATTCTCCTACAGTTCACTCTCCAATACAGTATCCACCACAATCTCCTCATCAAGTTATGTTTGTTTCTAATCAACCAACATGGAGATCCAGAACACCACTTAATCTGATCACACCTTTGCATGATTTTCCTAAGCACACGGACATGGTGCTACCAAAGTTTGACCCTGGAGGAGGCATTTCTATAGAATATCATTTGAAGAGTTTTTATCTAGCTCTGGAAATTTTAAATGGTGAACATGAAGATGTGGTATGTAGAATTTTTCCATGCACTTTTGAGCCCAAATCATCTTCTTGGTTTTTTAGTCTACAATCCAATTCGACAACAAACTGGGACACTTTTGAAAGGTTATTTAAAAGCAAATTCGGTAGTCAAAAAATTGTCACTTCCCTTATGAAAGAATTTCTCTCTATGAAGATGGATAAGAAAGAAAAGGTTCAAGATTTCAACCAAAGGTTTCCCACTCTTCTAAGTAGTTTTAGTGCTGCAAACAAACCAGGTGAAGAATATTTAGTAGATTATTATACTACAACAATACATCCCCCTATAGCAATGTTTTTGAAAAGACTAGTCAAACTTACATTGTTAGAGAATTATGATGAATCCAATAGGGTGGAGGTCGATCTGGATAGTATAGCAAAGCACACTTTAGAGGCAGAAGTAAAATCAGTAGCTGGTAAAAAACCTTTGTTGGTAACCAGACCCAAGGAAGAATACTCGAATGATCCATAGAATGTAGTTAAAATGGTGTAAAAGTTATCAAATAAGATAATTTGAAAAAAGACAAGGGAGCTAGTATTTCTAGAAAGACATTTAAACCTTACTACAAGAAAAATGAAGAAAGTGGACAGTCTCAACTACCTGTATATAATTATGTTGTTTTGAAATTAAATGAGGTAGGCATTGTAGAAGGAGCAAGTCGACATAAGTCGACTTGAACGAAGACCGACTTAGTCGATCAGCCGACTAAGTCGAGAGACCGACTACGTCGGTCGGTCGAGTAAACACAGTAGTTAGTCTGTTAACTAATAGTCGTGTCGGTTCGGTGAACCGACAGGTAGTTATGATTGTAACTGTTTGTAACCTGTATATTAGGCTGTTGAGCCACACAAGAACGCAGTTCAGTTCTTGGCTTTGTATGATCTATTGAGAATAATATAATCTGTTCATGTTATCAGTTCTTGTCTCTTGCATCTGTGTATATTTTTGTATGTATTATTGGTAACCTTATGTGATCTGTAGGATTACAACATTGGTTCCATTGCCGGTAGTACATAACTGGAATATATGCTCACATATGATACCAGAGCAGGAGATCAAGGACTGGTGGGAGAGAAAAATTGCTAACTATCTACAAAATTACGTGAGAAGGAACAGATTGACAGTCGCAGAAGCCAAAGCCCGATTTTTCACTGAAACTCACGAAAAATTTGTCGAATCCGTGCCCCACCTACTGAAGCAGCTTTTGGATGAGAAATCCGGACGACACTAAAGAAGCACAGTTACTCCAGAAACTGATCCGAGGAGGACGTACGAATCTCTCGGAGTGGTTCGAAAAGATAGCCGACGACTTCTGCGAGGAACAAGCAGTCGAAGACAGGACTTCTGTGGAAACCGTCCGACAGAAATTTTTCACAGAATTTACTGATCAATTCTTGTGTTCCTTGCCAGCTTTACTGTTCAAGTTTTTAATAGAGAAAGGAGCCGGGCACATTGTTGAACCTCGACCTCTATTACTAGACCCACCCTCAAACACTAATTGGGCGGAGAAGCAGAAGCAGTGGGAAAAATTCATTGTTGAAAGGGAGTGGGAATACTTCCTGAGTAAGTAGACACTATCCGAGCTTTCTAAAAAGCATCGGGTAGGCCATGGGGGGGTAGCTAGTCGTGTGTCGGACCTAGAGCATAGTGGATCCTAGTCGACCAGAGTCGTCGTCGCCAGAAATGCATAATCGACCGAAGAGGAACTGAAGGCATAGTATTGTACTACAGTATGTCGGACATTAAGAGAATCGAAAGGGATGAAAGACAGAAAAAGAGGGAAGCCAGACGAGAAAGGGCTGCAGAGTTGCAGCAAAACCCTAGGGAGACCGACCATGATGAAGTACCGCCAGAGTCGGGTCATGACCGACGCAGAGAAGGTGAAGAAGAAGAAGCGGCGTCCCCTGAAGATGATGAAATGTGGATAGAGCAGCCAGAAGCTCTCCAACTAATTGTTCCCGACGAAGGAGTAACCCTTTCCACAGTAAATCCGCGTACCAGAATACAAACTATTATTGAAGATGACCTTCAACTAAGAGCTGGCGACATCACACTCTGGAGCCGACTAGGCGATGAACCATACCCGGGTCGACATCTTGTAATACGTCGACCGATCGAAGGAAATTGGGTGACCTTTCAAACGGCACCTTCCTTTCGTAGTATCCACTTGCTCCTGCCGACACATGAAGTAGCACCCCCCCTGCCACATACATCTTCCGAAGATACACAAGAGTCAGACCTGAGCACACCAAGTGACAGTGGGTCATTACGAAGACAAATTATCACCAATCCGCTATTCGAAAACAGCGAGTCGACACCCGAAGGAAGCACAAGTTCCGTCGACCAAAACCCCATCGTCACCCCGACAGATTCGGCTGACTCAACAACCCCACCCCTTACAACACCACCTCCCCCACCCCCTCCTCCAACTCCTCCTCCGACATCATCAGAGAGTAGTGACAGTGACTCTGACATGGGTCACGGATCTGCTCAGATTCCCCTTTATGAGGGTGACGAAGACCCCATATGACACTGGTTTGGCTGCGAGTCGATATGGGAGGCTAATAAAGTAACAGAAGAAGACCGACAGATAGCCCAGTTCGCCGGAGCCCTTCGGAAAAGAGCTCTCACATGGTATATGACATTTACTGAAAGGAAACCTAGAGCCACAAAATCAGAGATAAAGACGTAATTCCTATCCTTCTTCAAGACTCCAGATGCTAAACACCTGGTAGCCAAGAAGCTGAAGACGACCCAACAGAAGCCAGGAGAAACAGTCCGCGATTATGATAAAATATGGAAGGATATATTGAGTCAGTTGGACTATGTCATCGACGAACAATTACTCATTCAATGGTTCCTTGCAGGGCTTTCACAGAAAATTCGCCGACACATCAGTCTGGAGACCTTCAAATCGTACGAGGATGCGTTGACAAAAGCTTTGCAGGTCGAGATGGATGAAGACATACCTGCCTGCCCGACCGACCACCGCTTGGAAGAACAGCTGGAGAATATGCAGAAGTCCTTGAAGGAGCTCACACTTAAGAACCACGACATCTGGTGTACTAGCTGTTCAACAGCTGGACATACAAAGGATAACTGTCGACAGCAATTCAGTCGACAAGATGTCCGTTTTGTACAGACAAAAGCGTTTTGTGACATCTGCCAGGAACGAGGAGACCATTCCACCACCGACTGTCCTTATAATATGAAGAATGGCAAAGCCTCCTGGTGTGCTATATGCGAAACAGCAAATCACAACACGGCCGACTGCCATCTCAACCTCAAAAATAGACAAAACTACCAGGCCGTCTACCAGACTAATGCTGTAGCACAGAACACAGAGCAGAACAATAACAATAATCAGAATGGACAACGAAACGAGGGCCGACGCTACGACCGTCGAAATGACAATCGACGACCAAGGTTTGGAAGAACAGGTCGGTTCGTTGGAAGTCGAGAAATACGAAGTCATCGACCTACTCAATGCTTTATTTGTTACAAAGAAGGGCACAGATGCGCCGACTGTCCGTACAAGGACAGGACTGATCTGAAATTTTGTACACATTGTGGGGTCGGAGATCACTCCTTGGAGGATTTCCCCACAATGTTGGAAAAAATTAGTAATAAAAAGAATGTTAATGTCTTGTCTTGTGTCCAGAAGAATGATGTCATAACT
>LPNX010054836.1:149024-204024 GCA_001517045.1 Pseudotsuga menziesii
GAAAAGACTCCTTGAGACTGTGGAAGAACACAATCAGCTGCTAGGCCCCAACATGGAAAATATTGCAGAAATGGCAATGGCAGAGAAGATGTCGGTACTCTCAAATCTCACTACTCTGACTATCGACATTCAAAAAGCCTTGCAGACATGGACGGACTTTCAACATCAGCTTGCCATCACAGCACCAGCAATAGTCGAAGTCTGTGTACAGAGAAGACCAACTATTCGGTTGCACAGCCCACCTCAGTAGCAGTCTCCTTTTTGCAGATCTAATTCTTGTCATTCTAATCTATTTTGTTTTACCTCCCTCTTTCTTCGGTACGAAGAAATGTTTTGTTTGTGGGGGAGATGTAGAAGGAGCAAGTCGACATAAGTCGACTTGAACGAAGACCGAGTTAGTCGATCAGCCGACTAAGTCGAGAGACCGACTACGTCGGTCGGCCGAGTAAACACAGTAGTTAGTCTGTTAACTAATAGTCGTGTCGGTTCGGTGAACCGACAGGTAGTTATGATTGTAACTGTTTGTAACCTGTATATTAGGCTGTTGAGCCACACAAGAACGAAGTTCAGTTCTTGGCTTTGTATGATCTATTGAGAATAATATAATCTGTTCATGTTATCAGTTCTTGTCTCTTGCATCTGTGTATATTTTTGTATGTATTATTGGTAACCTTATGTGATCTGTAGGATTACAACAGGCATGGATCATTTTTGTACTTTCCATGATAAGCACCATTCTGAAAAAAAATTTGTCGATAGTGGATAAACTCAATGACCTTGGTGATGAATCAACTTTTATATGCCCAATTGGAAGAATATGAGGTAGAAGAATACCAAACCAATGAACCAGAAGAAACAAATGAGGAAACCTCAATGGTCCTATGGGATTGGGCACCCACATTAGGGCTAGATGAAGAGGAACCTACTGGGGAGATTCAAGTATCATCTGTTATTGTCACAACTAGAAGTAAAGGATCAGTAATGGATGAAAGTTTAGTACTTCCTAAACTACAGAAGATAAAATAAAACATGAAGAAAATTCTCGGTACTACTCAGACAACACCTAAGTCTAATCTGGTAAACATAAAAGAAATGAACTTAGTAGTCAACAAACCTGTAAAGACCATGGTGAATAAAACAGAAGATGCCAAGAAAGGTTTGGTAGAACATGACATGGGATATGATATTGTAGAGGACAATACGAAAACAAAAGAAAACATTTCTATGTTTGAATTATGTAATTTTTCTCAGCAAAGAAAGAAAATTATGGAAGCTTTTGATCCACAACCCAATAGTATCCCAGAGACCATCGATTTTGACACTGAAATTAATGAAGCAAGCATTGAAGGAAAATCTAAATCTCAGACTTTGCCTTTTTTGTTAACATTTGATATTTTTAATCGTACATAACTGTTGGTAGATTATGGGGCCTCATCCAATGTTATGCCACTCTTGATATGTAAGAAGATTAATGGTCAATCCACACCATCCCCTTATAGGATCATTCAATTGGACATGTCTGTTGTTAAAGTAATAGGATAAATGAAAGATGTGTTGATTCTATTATCTGCAGATCCTAGAGCTTGTCAATTCATAGATGTCATGGTGGTAGACATAATAGAAGCTTATGGATTGATATTGAGTAGGGACCGGTCCACAAAACTGAATGGTTACTTTGCAACTGATTGGTCTCACATGTGGCTTCCATATAAAAATAGTCAAAATCAGATTAAAATATTGAGGGAACCACATATGAAACATAATGTAACTCAATTAGAAGGAAAGAATGTGTCGGCCAATGTCTTGTCTTCAGTTTTGGGAAACTATTTTTTAGAGATTGAGCTAGGGAATTATCGAGCTGAATTAGTTGTGAAACATACACGTAGTCCAACCTCCTTCAATTTTCAAGGACGGATGATATTGACTATAATATAGTAAATTTAGTTACTAACATAGGAAGTAACACTAATCATGTAGATTTAAAAGATAGGTTTTGGTTTTTATAGTTTGATGGTTCCAAAATGCAAGAGGGATCAGGACTAGGTTGTGTCCTAGTTGACCCAGAAAAGAATAAACAGTTTCTCTCTTGTAAACTAGATTTTGAATGCACAAACAATACTGCTGAATATGAAGCTCTAGTCTAGGGCTTGAAGAAATACATTGAACTTAATGTTAAGAACTTAAAATTTTTCGGTGATTATGATATACTAGTTAGGAAAATCAGAGACACAATTCATTGTTTATCACCACACCTAAAAGGATATCAAGTTGAAGTTTGGAATCTGAGTTCACATTTTAATGCTTTTAATATAAACTCAATTCCTAGATTAAAGAATGTTGCAGTTGATTTTTTAGTCATCTTTGCTTCCATATTAGTGCCAACTAATATCAAGTGTTCCATTGAACCTATTTTAGGCCATCGGTAGCAGATAATATTACAAACATGAGGGTATTTGATGATGATGAACATATTATTGATTTTCTTACAAATGATGAAGCTTTCAAAGACTCTGTAATCAATGATGAAGAACATTAGGAAGATCTACAAATTGAGAAGTAAGCAAAGGAAATTTCATGCCCAAAGGAGTAAGGAAACTGAAAGGAATGTTTCATTTACATAATAAAATAAAAAAAACCATCCAACACCAAAAATAATAGTTCATCCATGCAATATGAACTGATAAATTTGGGGACAGAGGCTGAGCCTAAGTGCATAAACCTGGGAAAGTGTTGCTCACTTGGATAAAGGAGCCAGTTTATTAATTTGTTTCATCAATATAAAGATATATTTGCATGTACATATGAAAACCTAAATACATATGACAAACGTATCATTCAATATATTATTCCTATTAAAGCAGGTGTAAAACCATTCCAACAACAACTGAGGAAAATGCATCCAAAGATGGAACCTTTAATCGAAAATAATGTAAAGAAATTACTTGATGCAAAGATTATTTTCAGAGTCAGACATTCAGAATGGGTGGTTAATTTGGTTCCAGTGAGAAAGAAGTCAGGAGAAATAAGGTTGTGCGTTGACTTCTAAAATATGAACAAAGCTTCATATAAAGACAGCTATCAAGCTCCACTGATGGAAGAAATTATTCAAATGGTGTCAAGCTCGGAGTTGTTCTCCATTCTATATGAAGTGTTGGTGGCTGAACATGATAGGATGAAGACTACATTTCCCATGAAGTGGGAGATGTTTGCTTATAGGAGAATTCCCTTTGGTATCATAAATGTTGGAGCTACATTTCAGAGGGCCATGAATATCGCATTCCAAGGACTAATCGGCCACTGTGTGGTGGTGTACTTAGACGATGTGACCATTTCTATAACAAAAGAGAAGATCATGATTTTCATTTAAAACAAATTGTCAATCATTGTAGAAAATATGGCATAACTTTAAATCCAGAGAAAAGAGTTTTCGCAGTTTTAGAAGGAAAACTGTTGGGTCATATTATTTCAAAGAAGGGAATCTCCATAGACCTAGGAATAATTAAAGTTATATATCAAATTCCCTTACCACATAATAAAAAATCTATGTAGTCATTTATGGGTAGAATAAATTTTGTTCCAAGGTTTGTACCAGAATTTGCAAAAATCGTAAAACCTTTGCAACAAATGGTGAAGCAAAGTGTGAAATTCAAATGGGATGATGTTGAGAAGGTCTCTTTTAAGTACATCAAAATAAAAATAGCTCATGCACCTTCTCTAAGAATTCCTGAATTTGAAAAGGACTTTATTTTATATACTTTTGCTTTAGAAAACTCACTTCTGGCGGTGCTCACACAGAAGGGAGAATTGGGAGATGAATACCCAATATCATTTATGAGCACTGGATTACAAGGGGATCAATTGAATTACCCTACTGAAGACAAACAAGCTTATGCAGTTTTCAAAGTAGTAAAATAATTCAGACCTTACATTTTGAAAAGCAGGACAAAAGTGATCGTTCCTCATCTGGCTGTCAGGTTCCTCTTTGTACATAAAGAATTGGGTGTGCAAAGAGGGAATTGGGTGACATCACTACAAGAGTATGATTTAGAATTCAAACCAGCCACTATTATTAAAGTTCAAGGACTATGTAAGTTTCTTGCGGAAGGACATACTAATGAATATTGTGATTGGGAGAATGAGATGGAGTTAGACATGATTGATGTATGTCCCATCTTCACTACCCCAAAATATTGGTACAGGGACTTAGTGCATTACCTCCAGTAAGGACATTTACTAGAGCATTGGAACTCTAAACAACAAAGGGCACTTCATCTGAAGTCAACCTCCTATCAGATAATAAATGGATTTATTTTCAGGAAAAACTATGATGGAGTGTTCTTGAGATGCCTCGAGCAAGAATATGCTTCCAAAGTAGTTAAGGAATTGCATGACGGCCCTATGGGAGGACATTTCTCTGGAGATACTATTGCTAATAAGAATCTCAGAGATGGTTATTATTGGCCAACATTATTCAAAGATGCTCATGCTTATGCAATAAAATGTGATGTATTTCAAAATTGGTGGTAGATTATCAAAATAAGTTGGACCATTGCAACCCATTATTATTTCGAATCCATTTGAACAGTGGGGTATAGATATCATTAGAGAAATCAATATGAATTCTTCACTACAACATTGATATATCTTCACAGCTACAGATTATTTCAAAAGATGGGTCAAAGTGGTTCCGCTACGCAAAGTAAACAAAAATGTGGTCATCAACATTTTGCAAGAAAACAATATGACTAGGTTTGGTGATCCAATTTCCCTTGTTTTTGATGATGCATCTTATTTCTCATCCATTAAGATAACTGAATTTGCTTGTGAAAAGGGAATTAAATTACATTATTTAGCAAATTATTATCCTCGGGGAAATGGGTTAGAAAAATCAACAAACAAAAGTATCATTAGAACTTTGAAGAAAACTGTTATTGAAAATTGAAAGAAATTGGCACACAACATTTCCCAATTCCTTGTGGGAAGATAGGGTCACCCCAAAGAATTTCTTAGGAGTGTATCCTTATAATTTGGTTTATGGGAAAGAGACTATTTTACCCCCTAACATTCTACTTCCATCCTCTCAGTTAGCTCAAGCTTCGCGAGGATCAAGTAGTGAAATTTTACAAGCACATATTAACACCCTTCTTAAACTTGAAGAATCCAGATAGAAGTCTAAAGAGAGATTTAACAAACTATTGTAAAGGAAAGTATCCTATGGCTAGGGTTTAAGAGGCCATCAACATACTAGGGTTTAAAGAGAGATGCACATTGTTCAGCAAGCATATATAATCAAGTTTCAGATATTGGAATGGTTCATACCTTAGCCAAGTGAAGGTTGATCCAAGCAACCTTTCAATCCTCTTCTTGATTCTCTTTCTCTAAGAGACCTGCAAAAAAAATTATACCTTCCTCAAACCAATATGACCACATATAAACAAATGATAATCAAATCAACATGAAATAATGATCTGATTAACATGATCATATGTTCATAAACAGAGATTCAATCACAAATTGAACAATAATTTGGGAAGAAGAAGGACATCACATCTTTATTAATCTTGAAAACAAGTACAAGTATACCTTCTCTTCAAGTTCAGCACCTCATGAAACCTTGATCTGGTTCTACTGCTTCTCTTCTCCAAAGAACTTAGCCTCCAAGCTTTGCAACACAAGGGGATGATCGCCAGGGAAAAGGTGTGAGAAAAGAGAGCTCCAAATCCTCTAGCATAACAATGCAAAGATTCAAGTCCCCTCTCATGGACCTCCCTACCTCTATTTATATGATTAAGGAAGAGTTAGGGGCAAAGACAAAGTAGTTACAACTAAAGGAGTCAATTGCATAGCTACCCAAACTACCCAAATTTCAAAAGACATTTTTTTTTTACATTTTTAAGAGGCGTACGTGGGTTGCAGAAACAACAGTCATGTACACAAGGAATACGCGCGAGTTGCCAATACAGAAAGTCACGTACATAAGGTGTACGCGGGTATTATATAGAGCAAGTCGCATACGTACGTAGGTTTTCCTTTGGTGTATTTATGGGAATTTTCAGACTTTGGTGTCTTCTAGAAAGTTTTAACTAATAGAAATATCTTTCCAACGGTGTAGAGATGAGGTCAAACGGAGTTACAAAACTCAAGATATGGGTCGTCCAAGTTAGGTGTTTTTTCAGTGACTTTCATGAAGTGTCGTCATGGAAGTGTCAACATGCGACGAAAACATAGGAAAGTGATCACAGGCAGAGATGTGTCATTTTGAGCTATAACACCAACATCAAGACATTCTTAAAATATGGTTTGATAAGAAAAAATATGGGAAGGGGAATTTTGAAATAGGATACTTGGTTTTAAAATGGGATCGCACACATGATGAGAATGGAAAACATACAAAATTTCAACATTTATGAGTTGGCCCCTATCAAACCGCCGAGAAGCTTGGCCCCTAAAATTATAAGTTGAAATATTTACAAGGGAAGGAAGAGAACCTTCCCGTTAATGTCCTTGTTCTCAAACAATACTTCACCCAGTTCCTTTTAGGTATCCTTTTGTATATAAATAAAACCTTTCTTTCTCGTTCTTGTTTTCTTTTTGTTTGCTTTATTTTTCAATTTACTTTACTTGATTTTTATTAGAATAAACCAACTCAATTTTTTACACTTGGGGACATAGGGATCTGAATAATCCCAAAATGATTTGAAATCCAAGAACTGTTTATTGGAAGATATGTGCAAAATTTTAATCAAAATGGAGTTTTTTTTTAATAATAGACTGTAGAAAGAGAAGCTATTTCAAGAACACATTGAAGTTTTATTTAAAACCTGTAAAATAACTAAGGCTCATGAGGTCTAGAATACTATCTTAGGGCTTCGTCCATCTTCACACTAATATCTGTGCTAAGAAGCTTTCCACGATGGACCCATAGAAAGGAAGTAGGATTGACAGAAGTATGGCATTCAAAATAATCCCATGCTACAAAATGAAATCCAAAAGGCTTGGAGTAAAGAGTCAAAATTCCAAAATAGGAAATATACTTCAAATAATATATGATAAAGAAATTAACCAGCAATATAAATGAATTTCTCAGAAAGGTTCTTCTCCGTCCATGAGTTTGAAATAAGTCATCACTCACAAAAAAGGACATTATGGATGGAAGAACCCAAATCAATTACTCAAAGTAGAAGAAGCAATCAAGGAAGACTCAAGAGATAAATATATTTAAGCATCAAAACAATGAAAATAGCATAGGAATGAGGAAAAAACGAATACAGCTGCCTAACCTTTCTATGATAATGTGGTGTCATATCCGACAGCAACCAAAAAGGAAGAGGAAAAATAAATCTCATATTTTGGTACCAAGAGAGTTATCAGGACTTCTAATTCTAGGTACCCTACCCCAAAAGACTACAATCAATGTGATGCACTGAATTTCACATCCCTGGAGAAGTCTAGCTTCTTAAATAATCTTGAAGGATGCGTTGAAGAAGTTGCGTGATTAGATACCATGTTGCATTTTTTGGTTGGAAAGATAATTTTTTCAGGGATTTGTGTTCACCATCTATTCGCCAATTATTGTTGTTGCAAATGCTTCCCCAAAAGCATTACATATTTAGGGACCCTCCTATTTTGATCTTAATCCTTCCTTACATAGGTATTACTCCTTGAAATTTTTATTCCAACGCTTAGTTTTTCTTTGATTTAAGCCAGAAAAGTCATTTCACTAAGTTTAAAAACTCATGTTTTTCTTCCAACATGTCGAAAGAAATCAACAAGTTTTTCCAACAAATCAGAAGAACTTACCATTTTAGACCGATGCATCAGATCAACTTGGTGAGTTTCACTGACATATCAGAAGAAATCAGCGAGTTCTCTCGACACGATCGCGACTCACTGGTGATTTGCTTCTGATTCTTTTAAGACAAAGTTGTTTTGTTGGACAATTTTTGAAGTTTTTTTTACCAAGTGAAAACGTTTCATGGAAATATTTTCTTGAGTTTTGCCGAAATTTCACTAGAAGAGTTTCTTGGTTTTTTTCGACACTATCGATGAAACTCACCCTTTCTTTTCGACGCTATCATGGAAAAGATAAATATTCACCGCTGACACTTTCTATCGAAAGGATTCTCTGATTTCATCAGAAGTTCTCATCGATTTTTGTCCACACTGTTGGCAAAAGTCATATTTTACAGCCAACACTATCGGAAAAACTTAGATTCTGTATCCGACAGTGCTTCATCGGAAGAGTTTTATGAGTTTTGCCAATAATATTTCATTGAAATTTCTTGATGAGTTTCTACCGACAGTGTTGATGAAACTTAGCATTTTCAGCCGACACTGTCGCAAAAACTTGGTTTTCACTACCAATATATCGACAAAATCGGAAGAAACAGTCAACAAGCTATTGGTGTTATATGGCGAGTTTTGAATCTGGTGCAAAAATGACATTTTCAAACCTGTTGTATTTACTACGCCCAACCATCGCATTAATTACCATTTGGGAAATATTTTATATACAAATGCAGTGATTTTTTTACGGATTGTTATCATAAATATCTTTTGGGGCACATCGAACCAACAACACACACTTGGAGCTTTCTCATTGCTACACCAAGCAATGTACCTGTATCGATAGTTTCTAGGTAGGCACCTAAGCCTATCCTTTGTCTCATTTTCTTCTAGAATATTTAAAAGACTATATGTTAATGAAGGTTTAGGGTTTTAAAAGGTCACCACGGTCAATTTTTGCTATCTATTTTTTGTGGCCTTTTCTCTAGTAAAAGAGCATATACAACCCATAGGGTTTCCGGTTACAATGCGTTGGCTACCAGATTTATCCCAATTCTGGTTTCAAGAAAATCCTTGACCTCACTGAAAACTCTTCTAGCTTGCTAGCTCAATCGCCATGGGGTTTGTCTCAACATTCGTTGCACCGTTTGGTTTTATTATTCGAGCCATTGATATGTGTATGTTGAACCTCAATATTTTTATGATGAGACTACTCCAGGTCGAATGCCTCGTGGCCTGTGTATTTCTTAGGTTGAATTTGTCAGGAGAAGAGTTTGCAATATAAGGGAAACCCTTCACTGATTTTAACTTTGGGTATTGTTGTGTATTAGAACATTGGCATAGGTTTTTCCTACAAACTGTGTGTGGAATAAGGTATTGCCTATGATTTTATTCAAGGCTTGTGTCTTTTGGTAAAAATTTGTTTAGGGTTTTAGATGCAAACCAAGACTTTACAGTACCCTAAGTCATTACTTTTGGCAGAAACCTTGATCCTTCATGATTTTGAGCTTAAGGATAACAATAAAACTTGTAAACTCTGCAGACTAGAACAAAAGCAATTAACATTTTGAGGAACTAGCAATGAAATGAGCAGACTTCGGTATGTTGACTTATGTAGGAGTATGAAAATGAATATATACAACATAGGTATAACTCATGTAATAATATATACACACACATTGATAAGTTTTCGTTTAATTTTTTCAAACACACACCGTTGCTGCAAGTATAAAGTGACTGGACAATCTCTTGGAAGTGATCTCTCTCCACCTCAGAAGACAGTTTCTGAGTGACTAATAATGTAAAGGTAAATACAATCTTGTTTGATTCTATCGTAGTAAACACTACCTGGAGTCTTATTTTCTTTTTTAAAGAATAGTGATTTCTAAAGAAGAGTGGCTCGTATACTTTAAATTTTGGCCTCTCGTTTCGATTATTTCATGTTTGATGCAAATTCATTGTGTATTTAATCATTAAGGATAATCATAGTATTACTAATACCTCTCTTACCATGATCATGCTACAGGTTTGTCTCTCACCGAGAAGAATTACCTATAGTAGACAATTTGGAAACAATAAACTCATGCCATGCCTAAGAAGAGAAGAAAGAAGAAGGCTAAGGCCACTGAGGTTGATTGAGATGTGGAGATTATCTCCAAGAATGAGATAATTTCCAAAGACACTAAATCCATCACTGGAGATGAACATGAGTTTAAATGGGGTGAGATATACCAGATGATCAGAAACCAGAATGTCCCTGATGCGGGCCTGAAAGATATTCCCTTATATGAAAATATAAGAAAATCATGAATTACTAAGGGAGCTACATTCCCAGAGCTATTTCCATGTGTTGAAATCATTGGATGGATTCTACCAAAGAAAACCCTACCATTATAATTATTTCCAACATAGAGGGAGAAGCTTTTGCTTCTTTTACTGTGGCCTACATAACATTAGCATGCAAACTGCCAACCTCAAAAGTTATGATGACTGATGAATTGATAAGCAAAGTGGGGTTGGATATTGTTGAATGTGCTAAAAGAATGATGTTAATAGGAAGACAACTATGCCAGAAGGAAACTGGTGAATACGAGTATGCTAGCTTACGCTCCCTTTACAAGGTCATAACCTTAATGCTAAATAGGATTTTTGGTAGGGAAAATGGGAGGTTGTATAAATTAAAGTTGGATCCCATTAATATACTATGTGGCATTGGACGACACAATTTTCAATTGGGAGGATATTATATCGAGCATCTTATCATCATGCATAGCTGTCGGACAAGGAGGGATGACTCAGAGAAAGTTAGAATTATACATGGCCTCTTACCTAATTGACTGCATCTTGCGCAGACATCCATTCCCCAAGCTCGGTTTCACTTGGGATCACACCAATAATCCTATTTATGATTCCTATAAATTTCTTTGGGTGCACAAATATTCAATTTTGTATAAGTTGATATGTGAGGAGTTTCTGATGCCTCTGTATGAGCTCATATTTCTCAAGGAGCTCGACTGTTTGTTGGAGAATTCCATGGAATTCAAAAGCGAATATGGGGATTATTATTTCTCTCAAGAAGGAACTTACCTGAGAATGTATGGAGGTTCTAGAGCCCCATCACTGCTACCTAAATTTTCCATAGACTATGTAGTCCATAAGAAAGAAGTAAGGCATTCATTCATAGATGGAGTAGGTAACTTCCTCTTCGATATGAAAAGGTAGCATTCCCACCACTTCCCTTTTGCATTGGAAGTTACAAATTTACTAAGGTCAAAAGCACCTCTGAATATGTAAAAGATTTGGAAGAAATTCGCTTTGGCAAGAAGAGTGTCTGCAGAAATGACTAAGATGGGAAAGTTGTAGAACATTGTAAAAATGTTGGAGTCCATTATGAATAATCTCATCGCTTCAATAAGGATGAAGAGGTGTATATAAATTCCATAAACATGAACGCGTTGAGTAAATGTTTCATGAAGAAAGACAACACCAGCGGGGGTAAAGGTAGCAACAACGCCACCGAGAAGTAGAAAGAAGAGCTCTTGAAGCTATAACAAGAAGAGGCTAAAAGGAAGTGAGCAGAAGAGCCTCAAAGATAGCAAGAAGAAGCTAAGAGGAAACAAGCCGAAGAGGCTCAAAGGAAAAAAGATGAGGAAGAAAAATTACATAAGGAAGAAGAAGAAAGAGCACGAAAAGAAGCTGAGAAAGCAACAGAATAATTAAAAAAGAAAGAGTAGGAGGATAAGGACAGAGAAAATATAAACCAGGACACCACCTAAGACAATACAGTGGACTATCCTACTTCATCAAGTGGTACGATTATAGGCGGCCACATTCCTCTTGTAGAACTTGGACTTGTTCCTTTCACTCCATATAAGCATCACATAGTGACATGCTTAGACACTATATTTTTCAACAAGCAAAGGAAAACTATTGTTAAGAGATCAAAGAAAATATTAAAGATCAACACCCAACCTGATGTGGTTACAGTGACTGAGAAAACTGTTGTGGAGGGCACTAATAAAGACCCTAATTTATTAGCATATGTGAATATATAATCCGTGCAAGCCGACATTGATAATGTCGACATGTTGGTGGAAGATGCAGAGCATTATAAAGAAAGGATGCTTAAAATGAAAGACACTTTAGTCAAGGAAAGAGGAAGAGGCCAAGAACTAAAAAGGAAACACGAGGTGACCCTCTCAGAAAAACAAAATCTCCAAAGGGAGTATCAAACTTTAGAATTGGAAAATGATGCACTGGAAGTACAGGTTACCATTATGGAAGGAGAGAAAAAATATTTTGTGGCCAAATTTTTAGAATTAGAATCATAGAAATCTGCAGTATATAGACATGCGTGGGAACTAAGAACCCAAGTAGAGGAACTAGAGGCACATAATTGATCATTGGAGACTCATTTTAAGACAACTAATGAAAGGAAATATGACATTACCTCTTTCTGTGATCAATCCTGCATGATCCGGAGGAATATTCATTAAGTCCAAGCAAGACTTGCGAATGAGATAAATAAGGTCAAGAGGGAAGAGACAAGATTGAATGAAATAGCAAAAGAATCACTTAGTTTTAGGACAGGACTCCAAGAAGTCAGTAAGAAAGTTCAAATCCATCTGAATTGGGTAGAAGGCAATTCAACTTTTCTTGAACCCTTACCTCAGAAGACAACAGGAGGTTTGAAAATAGAATTGACACCCTGGAATTCTACAGAAAATATTATGTGAGATTGAATAATGAAATTGAAAAGAATCTGGAGAAATGCATGGAGTTCTACAAAAAAACGCCCCAAGTCCGTAATAAATGCAAGCTTTCTTCAGTTGAAAAAGTCAATGAATTCTCAAGTAAGGATCAACATATGGTGTATCTCCAAGATAGATTGCATGAAGATGAAGAAGAAATTTAGAAAATTGAAATCATAAGTGAAGAAGTAGTTAAAACCTGGATCGCACAAGCCTCTGTTAGTAATTATCTCTCGGAATACCTGTACAGATTGAATCTAGCAAAAGTAACACTTGTGCAGTCACAGTTGGCTATACATGAAGTGACTATGATATTGATGGAGCCAGCAGACTATCAAAATATTGCAGGAGAAGCTAATACATGGGGAGATTACATTTCAAAACTAGCTTAGCCCACTTGAAACTTCTATGTTTTTTATGTATTTTGTCACTCTATCTAATTTATTATTATTTCTAAGTGCAAAACACTAAAGGACAAAATTTTGGAATTCCTAAAGTCAGGGAATTCCAAAAGTCATTTATAATTGTATTTTAAATAGACGTAAAAGGTAGAATAGTGGGGACTTTTTGCTAGCACAAGAAGGTTGTTTTATTTGTAAGAAGAACTGCTTTTTTCTACTAATAAAGAAGGACAATTTTGTTGGGAAAGGACTGCACTAGATGCTATATGGATTATGTCGAATTTTGAATCTGGAATTGCTTCTATTGAGTTTCTATATAACTGTGAGATCATTCTGACTTTATGAACTATTTCTTTAATGATGAATTATTTTACTTTTCATATGAAATTTTGTGTACGAATTGAGTAATGAATGCTTTCTTATTTCAAAGGTATCTTTGTTAATATTTCTGTTGTAACTATGTGTATGGGATTGGAATAGTTAGCTACAAGATTCAGTATAGATAATTATAGTACATTAATCTAATTTCTCTAAATTTTCTCCCCAGGGGGATCGGATAGATTAGTTTAGAATAGACTAGAATATAATTAATTTTCTTAGATTTAACTTTATAGATATGATTGATGAACAAGAGCGGTAAGACGGGGGGTAAGAACCTATGCATCTATAGTGAGGTTCTTGTTCTTCAGTCACCTGCATTTAGCTTAGGAATTTTCATTTCATCTATATAAAATAAAATTACATAAACAGTGGATCAGGCCGCAACCGGTAAAAGACTTAAACAAGCTTTAATTCTACGGTAGTCGGGTCGCTAACCAGATGGGTTCCCCATAACAAATGGTGAATGATTTAGTTGGGATCGGTTGCTGGGGTGAATCCCTAATGTTGGTATCTACGAATTTTCCAGGAATCAACAAGGCCCTCATTGTGGTGCATAACCATATTCTTGGTTTCATTCATGAGAGATACATTGGGTAATGTTATTTTAGTTTGGAAGGATATCAAATGTGTTTGTACATTTGGCATAGATGTTTCACTTATATCAAGATGTGCTCCTAAAAAATTATGATAAATTCAAGTGACCCTTCAATTTTTCCATTCTCAAGGATTTATTTGTCCATAAGAACTCACCCCAATAAAAGAGTTTCTATTCAAATTTTCAAATACATGCCCACAGTTCAAAACTTTTCATATCCATGGTTTTCATACAATCATTTGGTCTTTGGTGGGTGTCATGAGATGTATTTTAGAGTGCAATAAACACATGAAGATCGCCAAGCATGAGTTCGCGGTTTTGTTTTTAATTTGGGTTTCAATTTTGAGGTTATATATAACTTTTTTTTATGTTGTTGGAATGCTTATTGTGTATGTAGCTTGGGTGGTTGGGAGGAATGATTGTTACCCTCCCCACCTAGGTTTAATTCTTGTAAGGGAAATTGATGCTCTTGTTGATCTCCTATGTATTGACTATGTCATGGTTTGATTAGACATGTAACTCTTTCCATACCTTGAATTCTTAGGAATAACAGGTGTTGGCATATTTCCAATTGAAAAAAATGTTGGGTAAATCCATCATTTTTGGTCTTTTAGATTCTCAATCTAAATATTTTTATCTCTTGAAGATGAGGTTTAGAATCCATGTTGGTCGCCAATGCTATAAATTCAATTTTTTGGGAAATTTAATAATTGTTGTTAAGTTCGTGAAAATTTGCTAAAGGGGAAGCTATAAGGTTTATTGATCGGTAGAGTTGGGAGGGTTTTGCTTGTGATTACACTTAGCTGATGAATTCCATATGTGCTTGTGGATTTTCATTTCAAATATATCTCTATGAGATGGAGGGATTTGGTGAGTGATGTAAAATATTCAACATTAGCAATAAGGAAACTTTGAATCTTTACAATCCTTGAACAGTCACAATCTCCAATTTTGCGGTTCCTATGTTTTTCTTGAAAACGGTTTTTGGGGTTTTTTATTTTTTAAGATGATGCTCAGTATGTAAAATAATGCTAGTCACCATAATCAACAGGTCCAAGTTTTGATTCCCACTGGATACAATAGGGATTCTTTTAAGATAAATTATGGAGAGCATTTTCTTTTGCAACCGAACTCGTTTTTGACCAATTGAGTGATGCAATATGTGGAAACATGAGATGGTAATTTTTTTTCATGATAGATATTGAAAGAAAAAATTGTTATCATAGATCTATTTTCTTTGCAAATATATTTTTCTAAAACAATCCATGTTAACATAAAAACGCAAATATCTTTTCCTGGAACAACTCCTATCAAAATCACATGTTTTATTGACTTCTAAGAAAAAATAGGAAAGGTTATATGTTTTTTGTTGTTGTAAATGTTTCCTCCCTCGTATTTGTGTGATTTTGATTTTTCTAATATATTTGCTTACACAGGTTTTGACCACTTAACAGGAATATAGATCCCACTTTGATTATTAACAATTTATCCAAAGCAATCATGAATACCCATGCCATCTTATCCAAAGAACGAACATGATATTTGTATCTTCGTATTGTCAAAAAATAAGAGACAAAATATAATAAAAAAACACCATTATAAACATCAAATTAATGTGGTAAAACCCCACAAGGGGAAACATCCACGTAGGAAAAGTTTTGAAACTCAATAATCAAAATCAAGGAGATTACATGATGATCCATTCACCCTCTCAGCCTACCGCATAAACTATGTATTCCAACCATGCACTATATACTTCATTAAATAAGTTACATGAGTAAAACTATCCCTGGTTATGACTGTTACAAAAACTTCCCATAAAAAAATATTGATTTGGGTTAGTTTTCATTATTAACAATCTCCACCTTGAGAACAAAATTCTAATACTTTCCCCAATACTATTCATCACCTTCTTCTCAAACCAAGAGAATCCACACACCATCGTAGATTCTCTAATAAAACTAGTTTTGTAAACATATTTCTACAAGTTTCTTGAGCATGAGCCTTTTTCATATCTACTCCACCTCAACCAATGGATTGTCTTACAAAATTAAACTTTACAACAATATGTTTATTCTTACTATGATAAACATGATTTGCAGCCAAATGTATAGCACTTTCACCGACACAGAAAATAGGCACATTTTTCTACAACCTTCCAATTTATCTAACTATACCTTTCAACCAAATCATATCTTTGCAAGCATGTGAGGCAACAATGTATTTAGCCTTTGTAGTGGATAAAAAAATTGTTTCCTGAAGCTTTTACATCGAACTTATATCTCCACCTGCAAGAGTAAAGACATAACCTGAAGTAGACCTTCTCTTGTCCAAATTGTTATAGCTGATTTTAGCACTCCAGGTGAATCACACTTTGTATGGCCTTCCCCTATCCCACTGTAGACTCCTTAGACCCCTTGGACCATTTTTTGTCCTTTGATGTTTCCTTGATCATCCATAAAAAACATGTGAAAAATGATACACGCTACTTTTAAACCTATAATCGCGTATATACATGGGTTTGTCCTCTACAACCACGTACATCGGGATGTGTACAAAATCCAAATCCTTTTGGAGTTTTCCTTGACATGGATCCGACTCACTTGACTCCTAGCCTTTCCTATGCCTTGAGATTGCTCAGATTCGACCTTTCATTACCCATTTGATAAGCTATATAAGGAATTATATGGTACATTGAAGGCATATGAGAGAATTGAGAGAAAAGAAACTATAGTCCATTGTTGCCAAAACTTATGCTTGAGTCTGCATCCCTTTGTCCCTTGGAGCACTTTTGTGTTCTTCCCAAGCTTTCCTTTTGCTTGTGAGATTTCTATCAAGAGATGGAGGATTGAGGTGGTGGAGGCCCAAGTGGGGGATTTAGTTTCTCCGGTTCGCAGACGTGCCATCAGAGGTTTTATCTATTGTAATCTCTAATTTATATTAATAGAAATATCTTTTCCTATCCAATAATGTGTGTTTGAATGAATATTTTATACATGGGATTATGTCAAATGCTTATACATTATTGATTATATATGCTAGAATAGAGCTAACACCATGATATATAGAATTCTTGTATTGTTTACTTGTTGTTGAGGAAGTAATTTATCAATTCAAGCTAAAGTTGGAAAGCTCAACGGGGATCTACTTCAACTGTCCGAAATAAGGTACGAGGTCTAATCCTTTAGTGTTAGACATTTAATTTCTATTGCATATTGGAAAAGATTGATTTCTGGAGTCAAGTTGTCTGTTGTGGTACCCCAAGCCATAGGAATTTCTCTCTGTAACAGAATTGGCGACTCCGCTGGGGAGTTCCTAGTAGTTGTCTTTTGGGGATTGTTGTATCGGCATTCAATGACTTTGAATTGCTCTTCCTCTCTTGTTTCTGTGTCGGGTCTGGGGGCATGTTTGCCTAGTAGTGTCTGATTGGTGTGAATTTTGTCTCAGCTTGTCTGTTTTCCTTGATTTTTATGTACCTTTCTTCTTGTACATGATCTTTTAACTCACAGTCGTGTATACACGCGGGTTTTTCTGCTATTTATGCATATACACATGGGTTTACTGCAAAAAGTCATGTATTCCCTTAATTTTACCTTTTGGTGGAAGTTAAATGGTTGTTGGATGAAGTTTGATGATTGCTGAGTCTCATTTGGCACTGCCTGAGTCTGTTTATACCTCTGTTTCTGACCAGAGACAGTTTTTTTTTAGGCTATATATATATTTTTTAAAGAAGGTTCTTGTCATGGCATTTTCGATTTTTTGTTTGGGATTAGTGCATTAGATTTCTTTTACCTTAGTTCTTTGCTTGAGTGCTGTTTGAGTGTGCTTGCAAGGTCTGGGGGTTGTAGATTCATTCTTTTTCTTTTTGTATCTCATTTTATATCAAAAAATCCAAAAACATTTGCTTATCATCATGCATTGCATTTTTCATTTTGCATTGTACTTGCACTAGATTTGCTTTGGAGTATTAGTTAGGATTTCATATAGGAAAGCTTGCATACATCATTTGAAGAAAAATTGTACATTTCATGTAGTAGCATACCCTGTTTTCATGGACACAATGCATTTACATTGATTGTTAGGTGTGCATTTTACTTCATGTTGTGTCATAACACCATTAGTTGCACAACCATATCCCTCTTTGAGTAATAAAGCCAAATTAAAATCAACGCTTAAATTATAATGAACTACACTCTTTTCTTTTATAGGGTTCTCCAACAAGCTTAGGTTTTAGGATCTTGGAATAGTCCATTGTAAGTAAATTCTCCAAGATCACTAAACAACAACATGTATGTGTATGTCCAGGTGAGTGTGTGAAATCCTTGATATAACCAGTGTTTCTCAGGATCCTCCTCTCAAAAGGCAGTTAAGCACGAGGCAGTGTGAGCGGTTATTGATTGGGATGACCCCTAGTCATAACTGAGTAGCACTGGAGATATTTCCAGGATTGTATTTGTATCTGGGGGCTCTTTCAAGAGTGTCGGGATTTGCTACCCTGCCCATACGATCAATCCCGCCTGTGACTTTCTGCCTGAGCATTGATTATATTGAGGTGACCTTAGTGGCCTTACCCTAGGATATCGAGGGGGTACTTTGTAGGGGTTCTTCTACAGGTGTCATGGCTAGGTTGGGGTCGGATAGCACAGTCGCTTTACGTGTTGAAGATGAGGGCCACAATAATTGGTTACGTGCCTCCGCTTGTTGTGTATGGGAGTCTCAAGCCTCTCCTAGGAAAGAAATACTTGCTTCATTCGGGAGCTCACTTATCCTACCCTCGATTGCTTGTATTTGGATTTATATTTTATTAGTGGTTGCTCTGTGCATAATAGCTTGCCTAGGGGTTGCATAAATAGAGAGTCTTTTCTATTTTTTGAGTCATTGTGGATTTGGGTGCGGCTCCGTGCCATTCTCGTCATTTAGCAGAACTTATAGCTTCTACTTCTCCTTCTCCTTTGGGAGAGAGACCTAGACATTCCAGGCAGACTATTTCGTACATTGATTCACACACCATGGGAGACCATATAGAGGATATTCCTAAACCACCTTCTCCCATTGGTGTTGATGATGGGGAGTTTACTCCTACTTATGATCCTTCACCCGACTTCGCTGATTTAGGTCCTGTGATTTCTGAGATAGGAACCTTTCATGATATACCTACTCACTCTAGGGTTTATTCCCCATTGACGCATTACCGGTATGAAATGCTGAAGGATGCCGAGACTCGTTTTAACACACAAGCACTAGCTATGGTAGTTATGCTATGTCTGGTTTTCCCACACATGATTTGGCATTTCATGTCAAATCAGACTTCGAGCCTAACACTATGCCCTGGGGCACTCTCATTCCTTACCATGCGGAGAGGTTTGGGAGCACTAGTCACATTGCACCTTCCATCCCGGTGGTGGAAGTTACCTCACATATTCCTCCTAGGTCTAGGGTTAGCGATCCTGTTAGGATACCAGACCTTAGACGAGTGACTATAGGGAATAGTACATACATAATTACTCAAGTCCCTCCATCCTCTATCCCTAATTCTTCAAATGTTCACCCTCCACCTTATTCACGTGGTCCTTCGGGCCGAAACGTTGCTACGATTCATGTCCATACTGCGGTTACTAGACCGGTTGTGTCTCAACTTCATGCACCACCCGTTGTGTCAGGAGGTCATGCTCATACTTCTAGAGGTCAAATTCCTACTTCTGGAGCGTATGTTCCTACTTACGACGTGTCCCATGGGATATCTCATGTGATGACTTACAGACCCTATTATGGGACGCAGTATGGATAGGGTTCTTCACCTTATGGAGGCGGGTATCAACAACCTGCTTACTCTCCTAATTACGGCTTCGTAGCTCCTACTAGTCAAGGTCCACCACACTATGGTGCTTCCATGCCACCCTATACGGGTCATATGGGAGGAGGGCACTATGGCCAAGGCCATGGTGGCAATCAGACCTATATGAATCAGACCTATCAGGGAGTGGTCCATCGACCTCATCATCCTAGGCTCCCTTTCCTCACAATGCTAAATATTCCTGACTTGTCATGATTAACGAACGATCTTGTAGCTCATGACCCAGCTTGGCCGGCTGTCCCTACTAAGGTTCCCTCTGACAGACCTAAGTTCAAGGGAAAACTAGGAGAGGATCCGAGCGAACACATTAGTACATTTCACCTATGGTGCTCTTCACATTCCTTACACTAGGATTCCATTCGTTTGAGGCTATTTCAATGCACCCTTACAAAGCCTGCCATGAAATGGTATATAGAGCTACCTAGGGGAGCATTCGCTTTTTTTGATGACCTTGCGATGAATTTTGTTAACCACTTCCAGCTACCAGTGCGTTATGATGATGGTACTGAACTCTTGTCGACATTTCGGTAGGATAAAGACACACATATCTTGAATCATATCGAAGAGTGGCATAGACAGAAGAGGTTAATTAAAGCCTTTATACCGCTGGAGTTCCTCCTCGAATGGTTCCTCAAGTCGTTATTGCCATATATAGCAAAGGATGTTCCTACATCCAGAGTGCAGAATGAGGAACAAGTGATTTTTGGGGCATAGGAACTAGACTTGATTTATGCTCAGTCCGGTTTGTTATATGAGATTATTCCCAACGCTCCACGTTCTAGTTTCGACCCCAAAGTCAAACCTGGACCACATGCTGATGGAATTGTGGGTTGTGCAAGTGCGAAACCTACATATTCAGTTGCAAAACAAGTTAGTCAATTGTCACTCAACCAATCTGCTTTGGGACAAGCTACGGCTTTGTCTCAACCCGCCCAAAGGGCAAGTGTACTTTCAGTGCAATCGTCAGACCAGAAGGGTAACCAGCATCCTGGATGGAATAGAAAAAAGGGTAAGAATAACTGTAAGGGTGGGAATAAGAAAGAGAATGCTAATAGTAATGACAAGAACGGCCAGAATATTGGGGGAGACAAGCAACCTAAACGTAAGGTTAAGTTTCCTTGCAAGTTATGTAAGGACGATCACCTCACTTACTTGTGCCCTCATATTGATGAAGCCTCGGGGTTCTTGGCACAGGGCCCAGCTGTGCTAACTAACCCTTTACCACACACTCAAAATATGAACTTGAGGTCCCATGACCAGTCTGGTGGTGATCAGGATCCACCGGAGGGTAGTGGTCGTGGTTGCATTAACATGGTACATGCTGCAAAACTTGTGACCCATGCGAAATATTATGGTTCGTCACAACCCAGCCTAGGAAAAGATCCTGATCCACCAGGGTCCCCTTTGCATATTGAGAAACCTATGGATAAACCTAAATCTATACCTCACATTCCAAAGGGATTCCTTAAGCATTCAGGGCACAATCCAAATGCTTGAGCCACCCAGAACTATTCAGTTGTCAAGGATTTGGGCCACACTCCTTGTGCGATGTCTACATTACAAGTTCTTCAAAGTTGTCCTTTGCAAAGGAAGGCGTTTCTTTCTACCCTTGGTGTGAATGATGATGATTCTCCCTCCATGATTAAATTTGAAACCGTAGGACTTCAGCCTTGCTTGCCTTACTATGTGTCTCTTTTGATTCACGTAGAATGTCTTAATATGACCGTTAAGCGAACTGTGATTGACGAAGGAGCTGCCACTTTTGTGATGTCTTTATCATGTTGGAAGGGTCTGGGTTCCCCTGAGCTATCTAAATCATTGACCATGTTAACTATGTTCGATGGGATAACATTTAGGCCGCACGGAATCCTTCCTTCCCTTAAAGTTTGTTTGGGAGGGAAGACCGTTGCAATAGAGGTCGAGGTGGTTGATACGCCCCTTGACTACAATCTCTTGCTGGGTAGGAATTGGATGTATAGTATGCAATCCGTTGCTTCTTCCCTATTCTGCATTGTATGCTTTCCACATAACAGGAAGATAGTAACGATTGATCAAATGACATTCAAGAATCCATTTGTTACCGCATCTTCAGGAGCTTTGATCCTGATCGTTGAGCACTCTCAGCCGACAACTGGGAGTGTGGGTGTAGGCATGTATCCATCCCTCATGGAAAGCTTTAGTTGTCCTGCACTAATCCTTATGATAGGATCTAGTTCTGGTGAGGCTTCGACATCTACGAGATCGGTGTCTTTTCACACGAGTCATATGGAATATCCTTGGATTCTTCCTACACCGAGTACTCCGAGTGAGCCCATCATGAAGGATGTGCCATTGCCTACAACTATGATAGCTTAGCAAGCTAATCTCAGGTGTGTTGCAGAGCCTATTCCTTCCTCTTCGCAAATGGAGGAGGAGGACGCTTATGTGATGCCGGCATGGGCAATACAGTCTTCTCACATGCACGACTGCCTTGATACAGTTTTCCCTTCAGATGAAGCGATTATCAAGGCTATGTCGAGAGTTGATCCACCATGGGAATAACTCCATCATAGATCATACTTTCTTCCTGAGCTTGACCGCTTGGAGCGTGAGGATTTTAGGGCGGTTCTTACTGAGAGAGTTGGTAGTCCTATGGTTCCATTAAGCTCTCCTGGTCAGATGGCTGATGGAAACATGGCTAACATATCTTCAATGATTCCTATAAACATCTCTCGTGATCCTGGCAGGATAGAGAATGTCTATATTGGGGCGGAATGTTCCCATGCTGAGATTCTTGAATACACCAAGCTATTTAAAGAATTCCGTGATATTTTTTCTTGGTCTTAGGACGAAATTCCAGGTATCTATCCTCGTATTGTTGAGCATGAAATTAAGACTTACCCCAATGCTAAGCCTGTTCGACAATGCTTACATGCGGTGAATCCTAGGAAAGCACCCGCGATTAAGGAAGAGATAGAGAAACTATTGAAAGCCGGTTTCATCTATCTCATTCCCTTGATGGAGTGGGTTTCAAACCCCGTTCTGGTGGATAAGAAGCAGGGAGTGATCCATATATGTACTGATTTCCATGATTTAAATCCTGCCTGTCATAAGGACAATTTCCCCACACCATTTATTAATCATATTTTGGATGAGTGTGCGGGTAGCGAGGTTTTTTCCTTTATGGACGGATTTTCCGGGTATAATCAGATACAAACTAAACCTGAGGACCAACATAAGACTGCATTTATTTGTCCTTGGGGAACTTTTGCATACCAAAAAATACCTTTCGGCCTTAAAAATGTTGGAGCTACGTTTCAGCGGGTGATGACCTTGGTCTTCCACGATCTCAAGTCAATTATTGAAGTATTTTTGGATGACCTTGCTGCTCATTCTCGTATGAGAATGTGTCATCCCTATCACTTGAGATTGGTATTCGAAAGATGCCGGCATTATTTGGTTAGATTAAATCCTCATAAGTGCATCTTTTGTGTGAAGTCAGGTCGTTTGTTAGGATTCATCGTGTCTAAAGAGGATATAAGAGTCAACCCTTTGAAGGTTGAGGCAATACTTCAGTTGTCTCCCCCGAATAATATTCGTCATCTTCAATGTTTGCAAGGCATGGAAAAATTCTTACAAAGATTTGTTGTCAACTTTGCCAATTTGACTAGAGGCTTCATGTGTCTATTGAAGAAGGACACCCCCTTTTATTGGGATGACCAATCCCAGGAGTCCTTTGATGCACTCAAGCGAGCCTTAGCATCAGCCCCGGTGATTAGTCCCCCAGACTATAGCCATGATTTTCTATTATATGTGGCCACATCCATGGAGATGATTGGTATGGTTTTGGTTCAAGAGGATGAGGAGCTCCAAGAGCATGTCATTAACTATCTGAGGTGGAACCTTATTGATGCAGATATTTGTTACTCTCATGTCGAGAAGCTTGCTTTAGCTACCGTACATGCGGTTTAGTGGTTGAGACATTATATTCTCCTTCGCCAGACCTTGGTTTTATCCCATGTCAATCCGTTTCAATTTGTCCTCACCCGAAGGATGATTGGGGGAAAATATAATAAATGTATTGTCATCTTGCAAGAATTCAATCTTGAGTTTGTTTCAGCAAAGTTGAAGAAGTATTTAATTTTTGTAGAGCTTATATCGGATTTCCCGAGCGAGGCTGAGGAGTTGGTTTGTGAAGATACGTTTTTCGATGAACACATATTCTTAATCTCAACTTTAGACCCATGGTATGGGGATATCATAATATATTTACAAACATTGAAGACCCCTACTCACCTCTCACGAGATGAACGATGACGATTACGTCATGTCTCTAAGAACTACCTCATAGTGAATAACACTTTGTACCGTTGTGGGGTAGATACCATTTTACAACGTTATTTAACTCATGAAGAGGCTGAGGTAGTGCTGAATGATTGCCACAGAGGTGCGTGTGGTGGTCATTTATCTAGACTTTCTACAGCTCAAAATATCTTAAGAGCAGGTTATTTCTGGCCGTCGATCTTTAAGGATTGTGTTGATGCTGTCAAGAGGTGCCACCCTTGCCAGGTGTTCGCTCGTAACATGTGCTCAAAACCTACCCCATTATATCCCATTATCACCGCCGGTCCCTTCACTAAGTGGGGGCTCGATTTTATGGATTGCAACCCAGCTTCGGCTGGGGGGCACCATCATATTATAGTGGCTGTTGATTACTTCATGAAATGGGCTGAGTCTATTCCTACAGTTAAATCCAATGGTGAGACAGCTGCCCACTTTGTATTCAACCAAATTATTACTCGGTTCGAGATTCTGAAAGAGCTTGTCATTGACCATGGATCTCACTTTCAGAACCGTATGATGGAAGAGTTGGCATCAAAGTTAGGGTACAAGCAAGAGCATTCCTCCTCTTACTACCCTCAGGTGAATGGACAGGTAGAAGCAGTGAATAAATCACTCAAATCCATTCTCCAATGAACCATCACACAAAGCAAGAATAATTGGCACATCATGTTATACCTTGCTTTGTGGGCATATCGAACCACTGTTAAGACTGCCACAAGTTTTTCTCCATATCAGCTTGTACATGGAGTGGAGTCGATATTTCCTGTTGAATGCGAGATTCCTTCTTTGAAAATAGTTGTAGTACTCTTACCAGACACTTCACCATTGGAGGAGCGTTTGGTCCACCTTGAGCAACTTGATGAGCAGCGTCGGGATGCTTTGGTGGCTCTAGAAGTAAATAAACATTGCGTAAAGGTCCAATATGATAATTCTACCCGTCCAAGGTGTTTTAGTGAGGGAGACTTGGTCCTTTTGTGAGATCAACCGAAAGAACCCTTGGGGGAAGGAAATTTTAATCCCATGTGGTATGGTCCTTACGTGATCAAATGTGTGTTAGAGAAGGGTGCTTATGAGTTAGTGGATTACGAGGGAACGGCCTTGGTAGACCCTAGAAATGGGCTCTATCTCAAGAAGTACTATGCATGATTTTCAGCCAAGGTTGGTTATTGTATATTAGTGTACAGTTTTGCATAGTTAGGTATTTTCCTTATCATGATCGTGTTTGTGATTAGTTTATGTTTATTTTGGCAGATGTCAATGGAATATTCCACCTACATAGGATTCATGGATGGTGCAAGCCGTCACACTCAACACTCAACCTCTATTGCTTGGGTGATTTATACTCCTATGGGCCAGGTACTGTCTTTAGGAGGCATATGTCTGCGGCCATCTTCCAACAATGTTGTCGAATATAGTGTCGTTATTGAGCTTCTACGGGATGTCATTTCACATGGCGTTCTCTGTCTTGAGGTACGTCTTGATTTGGAGTTAGTAGTGTCACAACTTAATGGTTTGTACCATGTTAGAGATCCGACGTTATTAAGAAGATTCTTATGTGTGAGATTATTACAAAGGCAATTTGACAATATAACATATATACACATTCCAAGAATTAATAATCAAGTTGTCGACTCATATGCTAACTATGTGTTAGATTGGCATTTGTTTCATTCATAGTAAATTAATCACAAACACAATGTTTACACATGTAAATAAATAAACCGATCACCATAAAACATTTTATATAACATCCAAAATGTGGTAATACATAGTGTCATAATAGAAAATTGGGGCTCTTGAGCCACCAAGATATAATACACGGTAGTACAAAATGTATACACTCCCAGGTATCTAATCCTATGGAGGAGGAGGAGGGTTGTGATCATGGAAGGTCACTACGGCTCTAGCTAGCCGTCGAAATAATCGCACCCATGCGTGTGGTACACCCACCACCTGGCGCTGCATAGCCTCAAGAAAGTCCTTGACTTGCGCCATGGGAACCCTATGTGTCAACCACACAAAATTGGTATGAATGCTCTGGAGCATCCGCTCCACATCCACACCCATGATATCATCTCCTCTTCCCCTATGTCTATGATGAGGGAATCCTTTCGGCCACTGTGGTCCCACATCTGCACACAAATGGTAGATGTCACTATGTATTTTCACACAAAAATATGTCTTTTGATTTCATATAATCAAAAAACACAAAAAAATTAAATAACTCAAAAATTGAAAAAGAGAGGGTCGAGATTTGTTACCTATATCGCCATATGTTGATCCTGGTGGTAGCGGCATGTCCGGGTCCCCCCGAAAATCTATCCCCGCATAGGGGTAGTCATCGATGGAAAATATCTGTCATCACCACCATGGAAAGAAGTCAGCTGGATAGGGGTTGGGCACCCTACCTCCCCCCAGTCTATGCATCACATCTGCCCAACGTCATTGGGCCAGATCTCGAATCCCGTGAAGAGGAATGTCCACTCTGGGGCTCAATCCTAGAACATGCTCGAAGAAAAATGTGCCCAAAATACTGTTGAACCTGAAGTTCCGCACTCTACTTGCCTTACACTCACTGAGCTGATGTTTCATGTTTCTTAGTAGTGTAGTGCTCCAGTCCTAAATCGTGGGTGTCATGCACTCCACTGCATAGAACATCAGAGGCCGCGAGGCCTGGTGGAGTGATGCCAGGCCTGCTATCTTTCCCAATGTCAATAGTATATCCTTTAGGCCCAGCACCTGTATAGCATTGGTAGGGACTTGACTCCCTACCTTCTCTGTGTCTGGATAGCAGTACACCACAATGTACTCGTCGATAGTCAGGCCACCTCCTGGCCCACCACGAGACCGAAGGTTCACTAACTCCCCTCGTCTAGAAAGCCTTGTAATGAAGTATATGTCCTCCACCTCTATAGTTAGGGACATCCCAGCTATCTAGAAGGACTCAGAGTCTGGATTCCAGTAATCCACCAAGATTTGTAATAGTCTTGGTTTGGCCCTCAAGCCACCAAGACACCAAAACTTGTAGAGTCCACATGCACGTAGAGCCTGTTGAGCCATTAGATTGGCCCTTACTGCTTCCTCTACCTCACCATGCTCACACTCTCTCCACTCTAGCACCATCCTGCACAAGAAATTACAAATTTGTCCATTAGATTATTGAAAAAACCTTATGCGCGGACTCATATGTGACTGTTTTCAAAACAGCCACGTATGTACGCAGGTTTGGGGGCATTTTCTGCGTATATCCAGCCCTATATGCGGAAAAACCCTTGATTTCCATGTGGGCCACAACGCCCTTTTTAGTTTGGCCTAGAAAGCTTAATTGACCATGGAATTTGCTAAAAATTGCATCAAAATGAAAGAGAAGAGCATGGGTAAATACCTGGAAGAAACGGTAGTGGATTCCGCCGGTTGGATCTTCTGGAATTTGCTGTTGAAAATCTGAGCTCAAATGGGTAAAATTTTCAAATGTTTTATAATATTTTGAATTGTTTACTATTTATAGAAAATTTTCAAAATATTTGAAAATTTTTACCCCCTTTCCTATAGTTTTGACATTTTCTAACCATTTTGGACCGTTTTTGACATAATTCATGTTGTAGAGGACCTTTTTCAGTGTTGTTTCAGCCGTCAGATTGACCCGTTCATGCCAATATCAGGTATCATGTATAAACTGGAATATAGGTTAGGTTTCATCACCGTTTTCATTTTGCATGACCTTATGACCATGTCATCATGACCTTAGGTACGAACCCACTCTATTATGTCACAGAACCTTCTTCCTATTTTAGAAGTGGCATGATATGAGTGGTAGAGCTTCACCTTACATGGGTACCCTAGTTAGTGCCTTATTTGCATTTGGTGTTCATGCTGACTTTTTCTCCTTTAGGGTGTGGGATTCTGTTGTATAGTACTGCCGTGACATTTCTCAAGAGCCTCATACTCCTCTTGATCTTTTGCTGGCCTATTTCCCTCAGGACTCCCTCATGTCAAGTTGTGAATGCATTATCATGAGCTTTTCCTACCTTATTGAGCTTTATGCAGGCTTCCCTGACATTGTGTTTCAGCCATATAGCCCGAGCTTGTCTCATGTCTATCCATGTAGAGCCATTTTTTATATCCTTTGCAACTTGTTTCCCTTTTTACTGGGAGGGGATTTTCCCCCAAGTGTCGATATCCTACACATGTATCCTTGCATTGAGCATAGGTATGTTCCACTGCTTAGAACTAGTTTGTTTTCCTTTATGACACTCGTCTCCTCCTAGTATGTAACTATAAAGCAATTTTATTCTTTTTCAAGATTTTTAAATAATTGAAAAAGTACAAAAAAAAATCAAAAAACCAAAAAGACGGACAAGGAAAGATGTTATCTTTGGCAGCTATCGAGTCATGTCGCCTTCGAACAGAGCACTGTATATCACATCCATTGGTTGGGTTATAGTTTGACTTTAGGAGTTGTACTTGCTTATCTGAGTTTATGTCCACCGACTGGTTAAGCTTTCAGTCCCCATGGATCCTCTGTCGATGCCTCCTGTGTCACAGAGATGTCCCAGTTTGTATATCGAGTCTATGCTGCCTTTATTCAGTCACCATACGCCTTTATGCTCTTGTTCAAAGGAAGTTGAAACCTGTGTCGGCCATTCCTTAGTTATCTTGACTTTGCATGTCAGCCATTCCTGGTACAGTTACTGGTTCGTACACCTTATGATCGAGTCCTTCCACATTATACAGCTTTGTTGAGTACCTCATGTTGGATGATGGGGGATGCCTTAATGCCCTCCTACCAGCGGATTTCATCCCATCGACTTCAGATCATTTATTCTGGGATTGGAATCTAGAGTCATTTTTGAGTGCCTTGAGACTTGTAGTCATCAGTGGCAGGTTCTCTCGCCATCGACAGTCTTTGGGAATACATCAATGTCCCCTAATCGATGGATCCTCTCAAGTGTTCGACCCCAACACATTTATTCACACTTGTTAGTTTGCACTCTAGTACCTTGATTCCCATTTTCATTATCGGTGCGTGATCTCGCGTCTATTAACCTATACATCAATGACCAGTAATCAGACGATGGACTACTATGTTCAACCTTGACACCTCTATTCGCATAGTAGGACATGTACTTGTAGCGGTTTGTGTAGAAGACTTTCCAGATTGGTGGCATCTCTTATATGCTACCTCCTTGATCGTGCCATTGTTCATGAGATTTCAACTCTCATGACTTGATTCCAGTATATGTCAGACATTTCCAGCCACTATGGAGATCTTGATATGTTATATATCTTCAGCCATTATGGAGATCATGGTCCTTTGTATATCTTCATCATGGAGATTATGATCTATGTATATTGTACGTGGCGATGACCACTTATGTGATATCTTATATCATGCCTATTCATGGCCATTGTACTCTTATGTATCCGGGACTGCTATATGTATTTGCAGTTATGTGCAGAGTTGTATCATGGTACTAGGCTGATTAGGTGGCTGGTCTTCCATTTGGGATCCTTCATCACTCCACTTCTGGGATAGACTTATAATGTATTTCGGCCATCGTATGACCCCTCTGACCTCACACATTAGGGGGCATCTGTTATAGCTGATTTTACCACTCTTGGTGAATCACACTTTGTATGGCCTTCCCCTATCTCACTGCAGACTCCTTAGACCCCTTGGACCATTTTTTGTCCTTTGATGTTTCCTTGATCATCCCTAAAAACATGTGAAAAATGATACACACGACTTTTAAACCTATAATCGCATATATACACGGGTTTGTCCTCTAAAATCACGTACATTGGGATGTGTACAAATCCAAATCCTTTTGGAGTTTTCCTTGACATGGATCCGACTCACTTGACTCCTGGCCTTCCCTATGCCTTGAGATCGCTCGGATTCGACCTTTCATTACCCCTTTGAAAATCTATATAAGGAACTCTATGGTACATTGAAGGCATATGAGAGAATTGAGAGCAAAGAAACTATAGTCCATTGTTTCCAAAACTTATGGTTGAGTCTGCATCCCTTTGTCCCTTGGAGCACTTTTGTGTTCTTCCCAAGCTTTCATTTTGCTTGTGAGATTGCTATCGAGAGATGGAGGATTGAGGTGGTGGAGGCCCAAGTGGGGGATTCAATTTCTCTGGTTCGCAGACATGCCATCAGAGGTTGTATCTATTGTAATTTCTGATTTATATTAATAGAAATATCTTTTCCTGTCCAATAATGTGTGTTTGAATGAATATTTTATCCATGGGATTATGTCAAATGCTTATACATTATTGATTATATATGCCAGAATAGATCTAACACCATGATATATAGAATGCTTGTATTGTTTACTTGTTGTTGAGGAACTAATTTATCAATTCAAGATAAAGTTGGAAAGCTCAACAGGGATCTACTTCAACCATCCGAAATAAGGTATGAGGTCTGATCCTTTAGTGTTAGACATTTAATTTCTATTGCATATTGGAAAAGATTGATTTCTGGAGTCAAGCTATCTGTTGTGGTACCCCAAGCCATAGGAATTTCTCTCTGTAACACAAATCACCTGTGAAATTTGAATCAACAATACTACATACAAAATCACTGTTATTGTTAAAGGTGATACAATAGTCACTTGTGCCTCTTAGATACCGAAGAACCCATTTCACTGCATTCCAATGTTCTTTTCTCTGAATTTCCATGTATTTACTAACAACACCTAATGCATCTGAAATATCAGGCTTACTACACAACATTGCATACATCAAACACCCTACTGCATTAGCATGTGGTACACGAGACATATAATCATTTTCTTCAATACTACAAGGACATGAACCTGAAGAAATATTAAAATGGGAATCCAAAGGAACATTCATAGGTTTTTCCTTATTCATTTTGAATCTTACAAATATTTTCTCAACATACTTCTCCTGCAAAAAACTAAGCTTACCATTTCTTATGTCTATGTGTATTTCAATACCCAAAATTTTTTTTGCAGCTCCAAGGTCCTTCATATCAAAAGTCCTAGCCATATGAGCCTTCAACCTGTTAATATTGCCTGTTCTTTTACTCACAATAATAATATTGTCAACATACAACACTATGATAGTCAATTTTTCATTCAACCTTTTGAAGTATAAACAATGTTCATATTCACTTTTACTATAGCCTTGGCTCACCATGAAAGAATCAAACTTCTTGTACCATTGCACGGGTGATTGTTTCAGGACATACAATGATTTCTTGATCTTGCAAACTAATATTCCTTTATGATGCTACACAAAAAATTCTGGTTGTTTCATATAAATCTCCATGTAAGAAATTTTTTAACATCTAGTTGCTCTAGCTCCAAATCAATCAATTCAACTAGTGCTAACACAATACAAATAGATACTGTCATGTCCCCTCCCACCTTAGAGGAGAAAAACGACCAGAGTTTCACATGTTTGGTGAATGAGCATTTAGATCGAAATTAATCCTATCATTGATACATTCGATGATCTACAAAGAAAGATCTCAAAGGAGATCGAATGATGGAGAAAGATCATGACGGAAATCAATAGTCACAATCTGTTTCACATATGGAAACAAATCAATGGATAAGAATCAACCCACAATAATCAATGGTGTGACAATATTGAGTTTGAGAAATTAGGAAATATCGATATTACTATCCTACAAACCGCATCCTGCATCCCACTTGTGGAATAGACCATTATGGAAAGGAGAGTTGCGGATGGTGATCTGTGGGGAAATTGTGATCCCGCATCCCATATGCACAAGAGACCATTGTGGATATAGTTCTTTGCAAAGATAGATATTGTGAATCCTCATCCCACATCCCATAAGTTGCAGAAAGGAGAGTTGCGAAAGGAAATCTGCGGGGAATAGAATTTACAACAGGACTTTTCTGCCTCTCACATCCTGCATACCGCAAGTTGTGGAAGAGTTGCAGAAGGAAATCCAACCTATTAATAGAAGTCTTGGATATATTTGGAATTCAGGCCATCACCTATCTAGAAATATAAGCCCCATAACTTAATTTAAAAATGTATTGAAAGAAACATACACAGATGCATATAATTGCAATTTATACAGCGGAAGCAATTCATTCATTCAACACATTAAACATGTTCATCATATTTCATCAAGAAAATGAAAATGTAGATATTGAAACAGAGATACTTATCTTCGAAGAAGCTCATCTCGCAACCATCTATGTCGATGCAACATTCCAACCAACCATAGGCTAGTGTGCTCATCAATCTCTCAGCAACACTGCCACCCCCGAGCTAGGCATGATTCCCATAATAAATAAGGTAACACTAGAAGACTCACACATAGCCATGGATACAACAAAAAATCATCCAAGCCAACATAGTAGGGTTTATCAGGTTGTTCATCCAAGGATTACACACAATACCAAGTGCACAACAAGACACAGCCAAGACAAGATCCAATTGGGTTAATAGGATACCATCTAAGCCAATATCCCTTGGGTTAACAATATGATAAGGAAGTGGAAAGGTAGAAAGGCTAAGCTAGTGGTTCAATCAAGAACTAGAAACAATTACACAAGATCTATATGGCCTGGTATCCATCATAACTACACCCAAAAACAAGGAAGCATCTACTTCTCTACTCCACAGTCCCTCGGGTTATGCCTTCCCTTCTAGTGCTCTTCAGAGCCTTGCAATGGGGATTTACCAGCCATTCTTATCTTTTCATGAGGTTCCTCTCTGCACTAGGTTAAAAATCCTATTCCTCTTCTCTTCCACCCCTAAGTCTTACATACAAATCAGACCCAAACCAGGGTGCACATCACAACAACCACAAGGTAAAACATAGTAAACAGACTCCATTCACTCTGTAATAGAGGAGACCATTGTGTAAGAACCTTCCATGAATTAGGTAAAATATAACACCATCTAGAGCGATGAAATGATGCTCGACAAAACTGGCAAAAGCTCGAAGGATCACTCTATCATAACATTAAGTGATCTCCACCACCCAATCGCTCAACAAAACAACAAATCACTTAGCCCATGGGGTTCACAACCGTTCAATCAGGGCAAACAGTTTAGAAAAAATAACACAGAGAAAAAGACATGATTCTGCTTGTAGGTTTGGATGAACCACAATGATGAGAATACACCCCCCGTGCACACTGAATGAATGTAGGGTGGATGATAAAAAACGTCCCGCCACTCCCCAAAACCCGAGAAAAGATGAAAACGTGAACACATGAGGGAATGGGCATATGTTTTTGGATGTTTTATATTAACACATGGCTTTTCCAAAATGGCTCAAGTTCTGAATAATTCCCCCTCCCTATTCCTTGTGAAATCATGCCCCCATCTCTTTAACATTGTAGTACATAGCTAGTTGTGGTATTATATTAATTGCATGATATTCACAAATATATATACTGTGCTTGACTTAGCACCATAAACTATAGGAATCAACCTTGATCACCTATACCCAAAACATCAATCAATGGTAGGTCCTTAGCCTTGAGCTCCTTTCCATGATTCCATACAATATTTACATCATGTACAATCAAAATAACATGGGGTCAAAACAAGGGAGTTACATTCGCCCCCCCCTTCAATGGAACTGTCCTTAGTGATTTACAATAATTTAAAAATTGCTACACCGGCACCACCCTCAGTGCTTTACAAATTTGAACTAAAAATGATGTGCCAATCACATGGAATCCTCCAGCTCCTACGTAGCCTCTTCAAGACCACAGTGTTTCCTTTGCACCTTTATCTGTCCACTAGCACGATCTGGAAATTTTCCAAGTCCTTGCTTGCATGCATCAGAACACACCACGAGATATTTTTCTAGTCTTGGAGAATCCTTATCCTCATCTTGGAACATCTTTGATGTCTTTGGCAACCAGCAATACCTATCTCAAGCCCCAAGGAATGAGTCATTTCCCATGTCAATATTCACAATATTTTCCAAAATCATAGATGAATCACATGCATATGTATATTGACATAAAATCAACAAAAAGTTGTCAAGTGAACCAAATAATCATCTGCATATGTATCTTCTTTTGGTTCCACAGGTGTCCAAATGGGCTTAATACAACCATAGCACTCACAACCCTGCCCCACCCCACACCTAGGTGTGCATTAAAGGGTAGCCAAATTTCTGGAAGCCTCGGATCACCCAAAAAAATATCTTTCAGTTGAGATTTGACAGCTCTGCTTCAGAGCCTAAAACTCCTTCTTGGTTCTCACTAAGCTCGGTGCCTCTTTTCTGGACACCACCACAATTAATCCACATGTCAGATTCATTCATATAAGGTGCAATCTATAACAAGATTTTCAAAACCATGGTTGCATCCTATGCTCGTGTATTTTTACAAGAATCAACAATAACAATAGTTTGATAAGTAAACCAAATAGTTATCTATATAACATATCTCAACCAAGATCCGGTATCCCTGCGTTAGATCTAAAAACTCTCTGGGTGCTTAATGGAATCTCTGCTTAAGGGTCAGTACTTCCTCTCAGTGCTTACCAACGCTCAGGCATTATCTGTGTAGCATCTCTCGATCGAGATTGAGTAGCTCTACTCTAGAGCCTAACACCTATTGGGTGCTTAATGGAAGCTATGGCTTAAGAGCCTGGCACCTCCTCCAAGTGCTTTCCAAGCTTAGGGACTTCCTTTCCTGACAACAAAATGAATCAACTCACTAGTCAAATTTATTTCTATAAGATGCAACCTTTAACAAGAATTTTGTTTTCTTTTCGAAAATCCAGTCTGCATCATATGCATATGAATAATCACATAAATCAACAAGGATTTTCCAAGTAATCAAATACTTATCTATGTTACATGTAGACATGCAGTTTTCATCAGATGCCATTATAAAATTTCAATCATATCCAAACCTATTCCAAACACATCCCTTCGAGAAGCTATGTACACCATGTACATCCTTCTGAGAATCCATGTACATCCAATAAATATTTTCTTCATTTCACATTCTTCCAAGGAACCATGTACACCTAGTACATCCTTCCGAGGAGTTATGTATCCCAAACACATCCTTCTGAGAAGCTATGTATTCCAAGGCGTACTTTCATCATCTCACCTGCATTACATACAAGTATGCAATTTACATGAGATGTCATCATAAAATTTTAATCATAGATTCTAAAATCTATTTCATGCATACATGATTTCCCAAATATCAAATGATTAATAACATTGATATTCAAAAATAAAAATTTGAGTTCACAATCCTGCTTCTTGTAGAAAATCATATTTTTTCAATCATGAGTCCATCCTCATGTTGTTTGGATTCTGCAAGTGGGGAGTACTCATTCCTTACTTACACATGCTTCCCAAAACCTAGACATCCACATACAACATGTCATCCTGTCACAATTTTTAATCAGCCAAACAATCATAGTTAGTCAACAGGAAACTTTAGTCATCAAGCAATGTAAGACAAGCATTTACATTTTTAGCATGAATCAAAATCATCATAGGAGATCATAGTCTCCCATAATCAATAGAAAATCTTGCAATCTGAAGTTTCAAAAACCTGTTTTCAGTCATTAGATCCTTCTCATGTCACATGGCAGCTTCCTTCCATGGGTTTCATTGGGCACAACTATGCTTCTATGCTCAGGTCATTCTACCTGAGTCTTCAGGAATTCCTCGTGTGTATGCACCTACTCACAAGGGCCATTTCCTCATGGAACTACAACTTCACATGCAGACTTCCTCAGCCTATACATGTGATTCACTTTACCTATAGAATATTCTTTAGTGAGCTTCCCGCAATACCTTGCAAGTCCCACAAAAGATATTATATCTGTTAACTTTCTTGGAGCAGACCAACTCATCATGGCCTCAATCTTTTCAGGGTCTCCAGATATTCCTTTATCTGAGATAAGGTGACCCAAATAATGAATTCTATCCTCATATAAGTCACATTTTCTCAAACGTGCATACAACTTATGCTTCCTAAGAAATTTCAAAGTTAGCCTTGAATGTTCCACATGTTCTTCCTCATTCTTAGAATAAATAAGAATTCCATCAAGGAAAACAAGAACAAACATGTCTAGATACTTACTGAAAACATTATTCATGATGCACATAGATGTAGCTAGTGCATTTGTGAAACCAAATGATACCACTACAACATCATAAGATCCATGCCTTTTCTCTGAAGGTTGTCTTATGAACATTTTCATCCTTGATCCTCATTGGAACTTCATCAGTGACAATCAATGCCACTCTTTGGAGGAAACATTGGAACTTCATCAGGAAAACATCCCTGAATTCATGCAACACATGAAGGTCCTCCAACCTAGGATCTTCATTCTCTGCTGCCTCTAAAACATGAGTTGCATACACTGTGCAACTTTTCCCATAGAACTTCTTCAGCTGCATTGTTGAATACTTCCTCCCAGAGAGCACTTTTGGAATGCCTTTCACAACCTTTAGGTTGCTTCTTCATCCAAGAACTTCAAAGGTCTTGTTGTAACTATCAATCCTTTGCTCTGTGTGCTCCTGTCCAATCCATTTTAATGAGTATATCATAGGATCCGGGTGGCAGAACATTCATATCTGCATAAGTGACTAACCCATCCATGACCAATGGACATTTCCTTACCACTTCACTGACTTTCTTCTTAGTTCTAGTGGCTAGTTATACTAACCATGATCTTCTATGCTTTAACTTATTCAAAGTGCACATCTCAACAAGTCCAGGGGTGATATAGCTGTGAGTCGATCCAGGGTCAATCAAAATAGAAATAGTCGGTTCGACAATATCACCCTCAACTTCCACCATAGTTGAGTTATGACCTTCCTGGTGGTCTTCTAATGCTGCACAAATTTTTAGGAATGGTCCTTGATTCCTGACGCACCGTTTCAGCTTCTTGGGTGCTAGGGACTTGACCCTCATTCCTACTCGCAAGTGGACAATTCCTGCGCATATGGGGTCCTTCACATCCCCAACATTCAATGGGTTCCTGTAGCTTTTCCCTCATCATTATGGAAGGCTTAATCATAGCTTCTGATGGTTGTCTTTGTTGCTTCAAGAGGTGATGAGGCTTAAAACCTTTCTTCCTTTGGTTAAGCTTCTCATTTTTCTTATGGGAATTTCTCCTACTCCCTTCTATCTCTGTTAAATGATTCCCATAGTTTATCTACCTTTGGAGATCTTCCAAACTCTATAGCATGGTTGTAGTCAATTGGTTTTTCTCTACCAAATCCTTGACCAACCTCTTATTTTCTTCTTTGCAATTTTGCAACTCTGCCCTCAGGTTTCTTATGGTAGCTACAGCATCTGGAGAAATCTCTTATTTCCTCTTCCCAATAGCTTCATCTCCATGAACTTGGGCATTGTAAGATGGACTTACATGCCCTTCCCCATGTGGACAAATCCGATGCAAATGGGGTCCTCCACATCTCCAACATTGGAGTGGCTTTCTGCCCTCTTGTGGGTCTCTTGGCTTTTCCCCCATAGCATCTTCCCTGCACCCATAGGGATCCTATGCATCATCCATGCCATTAATTTTCTTGGCATTGATCTTCTTTAACATTCTTGGTCGAACCAAGACCAACGTTTCAATCTACACTATAACTCTACAAAATATGTTAACAACATCATTTGTTAGACAATATCATAAATCAAAAGAAATTGCTTACCAATTGCTTATTACATGCATGATCAATCAATATCATAGTAAAATTCAGATCACGATCACAATGCATTTCATTGGGTTGTATAAGTTTAGCAATTCTTCTAAATAACACTCTTTCTTGATGTAGTTTTCTTTCTGCAACCAATTTCCTTGGCACATTTATACCAATGCTGCAACCAGTAGCTCTGTCAAATCACAACCTGGGTGTTCTTTTCCATTTTTATCTGTTCAACTTGGCCCATCTAGGCCATAGTGCTACAACTAGCAGCTCTGATACCACTCTCTATCACGTCCCCTTCCTCCTTAGAGGAGAAACGTGACCATAGTTCCACACATTTGATGAATGAGCATCCAGCTCGAAATTAATCATGTCAGTGATATATTCGACGATCTACGAAGAAAGATCTCAGAGGAGATCGAATGACGGAGAAATATTGCGATAGAAATCAATGGTCACAATCTATTATGCATCTGCAAACAGATCAATGGCTGAGAATCAACCCACAAGAATAAACGGTACGAAAATATTGAGTTTGTGAAATCTAGAAATATGGAAATTATGATCCCGCATCCTGCATCCTGTATTCCACATGTGTAATAGAACATTGTGGAAAGGAGAGTTACGCATGGATATTTGTGGGGAAATTGCGATCCTGCATCCCATATCCCGCATTCTGCATGCAGAATAAACCGTTGTGGATATAGTTCATTGCAAAGATAGATATTGTGAAGCCGCATCTTGCATCCCACATGCGGAATAGACTGTTGTGGATATAGTTTGTTTTGGAGATAGAGATTGTGAAGCCACATCCCGCATCCCACAACTTGTAGGATGCGGGAGGCAAAGACATCTTGCTTTAAATTCTATTCCCCATAGATTTCCTTCTATAACCCTCCTTTCCACAACTTGTAGGATGCGAGATGCGAGATGTAGGATGCGGGATCGTAATTTCCCCACAAATCTTTGTCCGCAACTCTCATTTCCACAATGGTCTATTCTGCATGTGGGATGCAGGATGCAAGATCGTAATTTCCATATTTCTTGATTCCACAAACCCAAGATTTCCACACCGCTGATTCTTGTGGGTTTATTCTCAGTCGTTGATTTGTTTGCAAATGCGGAACAGATTGTGACCGTTGATTTCTGTCACGACCTTTCTCTTCCATTCGATCTCCTCTTAGATCTTTCTTCATAGATCATTGAATGGATCACTGACAGGATTAATTTTGAGATGGATGCTCATTCATCAAATGTGTGGAACTATGGTAGTGTTTCTCCTCTAAGGCGGAAGTGGACATGATAGATACAATCTTGAGAACTAGTGAAAAAATATCATGATATGAAATACCTCCATTTGAGAGTACCCTTTTGCAACCAATATGTCCTTGTACCTCTCAACTTTACCATCAATGTCTTTATTCAACTTGAAGACCCACTTATATCCAACCATTTTTCTATCTTTGGGGAGTTCAACCAATTCTCATTTGTTGTTTTTCTCTAGAGAATCCATTTCTTATTTCATTTCCATCTTCCACTTAGAATTGTCAACATAATCAATGGATTCCTGAAAACAAGAAGGTTCTCCATCATCAGTAAATAAAACATACGAAAAAAATCGATATACCTCTTAGGAGGATTTCTCTCCCTTATTGATTTTCTTGGTGTACATGGTGGGGTTTCGAAATTTTCTTGAATTTATTCATCTTCTATGACTTCTTCTTCACCAAAAAATTCTTCTTGCTTCTTTGAGTCATGAGAAGATTGGTTCTCTAATTGAACTAGTTGTTTTGATCGTACTTGTTTCTGTTCCACGTCAACTTTTACATTTTTTATTTAATCAGAGAATATTCATCAATAATTACATCTCTTTTAATGACGATATTGTGGGAAATAGGATCCCACAATCTATTTCCTTTTGTTACATCGTCATATCTGACAAAAATGCACTTCTTTGATATAGGGTCTAACTTAGAACATTGATTTTTAGGAGTAAATTCATAAGCTTCACAACCAAATATTTTCAAATTCAAATAATCATAGGGATGACCAGTCCAAACCTCTTCTATAATTTTACAATTTATTCCCAAAGATGGTGATCGATTTATTAGATAACTAGTTGGGAAATTGCTTCTTCCCACAACTCTTGCCCCATATTAGCATTACTGAGCATGCTCCTTGCTCTATCTAGAAGAGTCATATTCATGCGCTCTACAATGCCATTTTTCTGAGGAGTGTATACATTCATTTTATGTCTTACAATCCCTTCTTCTTTGCAATACTTTTCAAACTCTATAGAAGTAAACTCACATCCATTATCCGTCCTTAAAAATTTGATTGTCCTTTCTAGTTCTTTTTCCACCATAATTTTAAATTGTTTAAATGTGTTAAACAAAACAACTTTCCTTTTTATGACATAGACCCAAGATTTTCTTGAAAAATATAAACAATACATAATATGTTGATCCCCCACATGAAATACTAGGATACAGACCCCACAAATTAGAATGAATGCAATCGAGAACTCCTTTACTAACATGACTACCTGCTTTGAATTTTTGTGTACACTAATCTCCAAATATACAATGTCTACAAAACATCAAATCCATAGATTTCAAATATGGAAGCAATTTACGATTCATTAGTACCTGAAGTCCTCTCTCACTCATATGACTAAGACGTTGATGCCATAATTGAGTGGATTTTGACATCTCTTACGATACTAATATTGTATCATTAACTTTAATTCTTCCAACCAATTTGTAAAGGTTTCCTATTTTTTGTTCCTTCATGACCACTAAAACAATAGTATTTGAACCCAAATTCTGACTTCAGAATCCAACGTCATCCGACATTTCGCACAGATGTGTCGGACAGCAATCAATCAACAGAATGCCGATAACAAAATATTTGTAGCACCATCGAATATCCGACACTAGGGAGTCGGATTTTCGACCCTTGAAGTGTTGTATAACCAACACTTTAGTGTTGGATCTTTGACATCTGTGAACCCATTAATGTCAGTTATCCAATCCCTAAGCATCGGATATCCAATGGGAAGTATAGGTTTATTTATAATAAAAAAATTAAGGTTTACATGATTTTAAATTTTATGGTCCCATAATTTCAATGGTAAATATGTTCAAGGTGTCGAATATCCGACGCATTTCCATTATAAATATAAATTGTTTTAAACATTTCGACATGTTTGTTGTAGAAGTGACAGCCGATTACGAAAATTATTTGTTCCTCGACGGACGTTTTTAGGAATCGTTTTATTCTTTAACGGGCAGCTGTGGGAATTGTTTTTCATTGATAGACAGTTTGCCGAGAATTTTTTATTCTTCGACTTCTCTCCATTTGAAAAAACCTTTATGCGTGGTTGATGTGTGGAACTTGATTTTTTAAGACAACCGGTTATATTCATTAACGAATTTTTTGACAAAATGTCAAATAGATTAAATATTCCAGATCCAAACGAAGACAACCGAAAATTGCTCGCTAGACTATGGGATGCAGCGAAACAAAGGGATGATGGAAAATGTTATTGTCCATGTAATCAATGCAGGGGATTTAACAGGAGAAGAATATTGATCTCAACAGCCACAAAACATTGCAGGGAACATGGACACGCTGAGGGGGCGGGGGGGGACGAATATCGTCCATTTGTAGGTTTAGAATTATAAACATTATTATATTCATTTTTTTTGGTAATTGTATGTATTTTTTTTCATATATTAATGTATATCTATTGATGTTTCCATGTATTTATAGTAAAGGAAAGACACCCTATAGCATGTCGTCCAGAGGAAGTGCTTTCAGAACAAGTTCAAGATCAGGATAATGGAGCGTGTATGTTTAATGGAGAACAAGTGAATGATCATATTGAACAAGATGATCATGCCAATGATGTAATTGAAGATGATGGTACAAATACATTGATCCATGATTCATTTAACGTTAGAATGGATGACAATGATGTTGATAATGAAAATGATGATGACTTTGATGATGTTCATGATATAGCTCTTCTTGATAAGGCATATGAACCCCTCTATGAAGGCTCCAAAACAAATCTTCTCTCTACTATATTGTTGATAATGAACTTGAAGGTTATGAATGGTCTTTCAAACATTGCAATCACATGGATGCTAAGGTATCTAAAATAATCCATCACATATATAGGATCGTGATAAAGTTTATTTGTATTCCTCTAATAATTGTATTGTTAACTCATTATTGATCATTTTACGGATGAAGCGTGTTTCGTTAATATTATTTATTTATTACATTAAGAAATTTTTATTTTTTTTGTAGCTTGATAGCTGAATTTTTGTTACCACCATCAAATATTTTACCTCACACATATCGAGATTTATCTTCCATCATGAAATAGATTGGAATGCATTATGAAGCAATTCATGCATACCCCGATGACCATGTTATACATTATAATTAACATGAATTTGCAACAGAATGCCCGGAATGTCATGTAAGTAGATATCATACAGATAAAGTAACAAAAAAGGTGCCTCAGAAGGTTCTTTATATTCCCATCATTCCACGTTTGTAACGACTGTTTAGGTGCAAAAACATAGTGCAATTTATGGATTACCATGCCAGGAATAGAAGTCAAGATGATGTTATCTGAATGCCTGCAGATGGTATTTCTTTTAGAGATATTGAGGGAAAGTGGCCTCACTTTAAAGAAGAACCACGTAATCTTAGGATTTCTTTGGCAGCAGATGGTGTTAATCCATTTGCACAGATGAAATCCATTTACACGGTGTGGCCTATTTTTGTTATCAACAATAACATTCCTCTATGGTTGTTAACAAAGAGGGAGCACATAATGTTGTCGATGATTATTCCAGGTTTTATTGACGAAAAATGTTTTATTTATAATGTAGTTGTGGAATCTCATTTGTTGTAATATGTATCTTAATTTAATATATATATCTATTATTTTACTCTTCTGCATGGTTTATATATCTTAATGGTTCTCATAATGATATATTTTATATGTACTTCAAATTATGAATCAGGAAAGTTCCAAGTCAAAGATATGAATGTATACATCGAACCTCTTACAGATGAGATACTGAAGTTATGGAATGGCATAACTATGTATGACATATCTAGACCAATACGACAAAGGCAATTTCAATTCCATGCAATGGTTGTATGGACAATACACGATGCCCCTGGGTTAACTTCATTTTGTGGTTTGTAATTTTAAGTTCCACTTTAATTGCATTTAATGATATGGAGTAGTTAGAATATTTTATATATGAATATATTTGACATAGATATTCCATATCTAATTATTTTAAGTCTTCACACAAAGTTTAAATTTGCATGTCCAGTTTGTGGTCCTAAGATAAAATCTTGTTGTTCAAACAGCTTAAGAAAGGAGGTGTTTGATGAGTATAGGAATTTCCTCTCTAAGAATCACAGGTATAGAACAAATGAAATAAATATTTTCAATGGGAAGCAAGAGACTGCATTAAAAACATGGAGAATGACACCTCACCTTTGGAAGATGTAATACAATAGAAATCATCATCACGGTACGTATGGATCATCGTATATGAATTTTTAATGTGAGTTGTTTATTGTAGTGGCCATATTTGATTTATGATGTAATTTATTAATTATAAACTAATATTCATGATGTCCATCGTGATCATGAAGGAATTAATGGTCTTCCACAAGGAATGAAAATGTATCCTATTCAATTTAGCAGGTTGCCCTACTATGAGAACCTACAAATTGCTCATTTGTTTGATACAATGCATATTGGAAAGAATGTTACTGAAACCTTATGGTGACTACTAGAGCTAAGGAGGGAGAAAGATAAAGTTGTGAAAGTGTACAAAGACATTCAAGAAAGAAACCATGCAATGAAAGACGTCATCCAATTTCATACCAACAGAGAACAAGTTAATATAAACTCAATTCCATGGATGTTTACGGAGCAACAAAGCAATGTTGTCAAAGAAGTACTATGGAAAATTGAATTTCCCACCAGTTTTTGTGCAAACTTGAAGAATATCATAACTAAAAAAGGTGATTTTGTGGGGGTCAAAACACATGATTGGCATGTCTTCATCAAGGTAATTATTATTGTTATGTCCATATAATTTTTTATTGTTTGTATACTCTTTTTTTAATAAATGGCTTGGTTTGTATATTGATACAGTACGTTCTACCTTTCTCTCTCTCGGACAACTTCGACAACAATGTCAAACAAGTTATATATAATCTTGGTAAATACATGAGGTAACTAGTGATTACTTGCATGTGCTTAGTGTTTCTTTAATTCTTCGTATAATAATTTATATTTGTTTTTTTTGTGCACTATTTCAGCATATATTGTAATTTAATGTTTATTTTTGTTAAATATTGTTATTGGTTTGCATCACTTGTAGATGGTTGACATCTAAAGAAATCCATAAAGAAGATATAAAGTATTGGAGGAGAGAAATTCCTTTTCTCATGTGTGAAATGCAGAACCATCTACCATCGGCATTTTTTAATGCACAAGAACACTACCTCATACACCAAGTTGAGGAGATTGAGTTGTGTGGACCTATGCACTCAACGTCCATGTGGATGGTTGAGAGGCACTTAAAATTTATGAAGGGTTTGGTGAGACAATGAGCACATGCGAAGGGTTCTATGATGGAAGGATATACGGTATACCAAAACATTTTGTATGTTAGTGAATATATTCCTATTTTAGCATCAAAGCTCAATGTATGTCGCATTTGTGATCCAAACTCCAATAACAAACTTGAAGGGGAGCAACTGAAGGGGAAAGGTAGATTAAGGAAGCTGAAAGGTAATTATTAGCTAGTGGATTTTTATTATATCCTTCATATTCTAATTGTATTTTCTAGTCATAATTGCTTCAATTAAGAGCATATACCTCTTTGTTCAAGAGATTTACGCCTTTCTTTGATTTTAATGGTTCTTTTCATTAAACAGTTGGTCAAGAATGGGATGCAATTCATTTATACATCGTAAACAATCTTGACTGGATGAAGGTATGGATTGAACGATGTGCACAATCGGGTCATGGAATATCATGGGAAGGTGTGGCTTCATTGGTAAAAGAAGCACAACGCAATGGAGATAACAATCTAATAGAAAAGGAAATTGATTTGGCATATGGTGTAAAAGATAAAATGGCAAGCATATAATTAATCAAATATCCCTCTAAATCTTTTATTTTGTAAATTACTTATTGATGTGCATGTTTTTGTTTCCATGTATTGTTGCATAAGGACTGAATGGTTGTGTAATATTTTCATGTATTTCTTATTGCAGGTAAAACACCATAAGGCTATGGTCTACAATGGAGGTAGATATCGGATCAAAAAACTAAATGAAACAAAGAAAACATCAGATTTTGGGGTTTCGATTGTCTTTGAGGTTACCAATGTTTCATCTAGAACTGACAGACATCCAGAAGTCTCAGAAAATCGATACTATGGGTATTTGGAAGATATTATATAGTGTGACTTTAAATCCTTTAAGGTAGTTCTATTCGTTGTCAAATGGCACATGTTATGATTGAATCAACGTGATATCGATAGAACTATTATTGAACATGATAATGGATTTACCATGGTAAACACAAGGTTGTTTGAGCCAAGAACAGAGCCCTATGTTCTTCCAAGCCAATGTGAACAATTATTTTACTCAGAGGTTCTAGGTAAAGTGGGCTGGTCATTTGTTGTGAGACACGATCCAAGGGGAAGGCCAGTAAAGTATAACCTAGATGATGGTAATGAAGAGTGTTCTCTAGAAGAAGAATATGATGACAAAGAGCATGATCAACTTGAGTTAGCTAACGATGATGATCCAACAGAATATGTCCAAGGAATAGTTGAATCAGATGATGTAGTAGACAATGCTGATGAAGATTATTTTGAAGATGACACGATGAGCGTAACTGATGATGATGAAAATGATGATATGGCCAATCCTTACAATGTTTACTATGTATATGATGATACAGATGATGACATGGATGAATAAGACGCTGACATGGATGAAGAAGATGATGAAATATATTGAAAGGTAAATATTTAATTAGAACTATTATTTTATCTTATTTAAAAAAAAAAGTGTTACTAACATCATCACCATCACCATCATATTCATCATCGTCATCATCATCGTCATCATCATCGTCATCATCATTGTCATCATCATCATCATCATCATCATCATCATCATTTTCATTGTTAACATCATCATCATCATGGTCTTCATCATCATCATCATCATCATCATCACACATCATCATCTTCAGCGTTGTCATCGTCATCATCACACATCATCATCATCATCATCGTTTTAATTAGCATCATAATCATCATCATCATCATCAACATCATCATCATAATCATTGTCATCGTCGACATCATCATTTTCATCATCTTCATCAACATCATAATCATCACCATCATCATCAACATCATCTTCATCATCTTCATCATCATCGTCATCATTATCATCATCATCCTCATGATGATGATAACCATCATCATCATCATTGTCATCATCGACATCAACATCATAATCTTCATCATCGTTGAGGTCGTCATCATCATCATCATCATCGTCGTCATCAACATCAACATCATAATCATTATCATCATCATCAACATCTTCATCATCATCATCTTCATCATCATCATCATCATCTTCATCGTTGTCTTCATGATCATCACCAACATGCGCATCATCTTCATCATCATCCTCATCATTATCACCGTCTTCCTCATGATCATCATCAACATCATCATCATCGTCATCCTCATGATGATGGCAATCATCATCATCATCATCAAGATCATCATCATCATCATCATCATCATCATGGTCTTCATCATCATCATTGCCATCATCTTCATTGTTGTCTTTAGGATCATTATCAACATGCGCATCATCTTCATCATCATCATCACTGTCTTCCTCATGATGATGATTCTCATCATCAAAATCATCACCACCGTCATCATCATCTTCATCATCAACGTCATCATCATCATCGTCATCATTATCATCGGCATCCTCATGATGATGATAATCATCATCATCATCATTGTCATCATCGACATTAACATCATAATATTCATCATTTTCATCATCATCATCATCATTATAATCATCCTCATCATCATGAACAACATCATCATCATCAACATCTTCATCATCATCGTCTTCATCCTCATCATCATCATCATCATGGTCTTCATCATCATCATTGTCATCATCTTCATCGTTGTCTTCATGATCATCATCAACATGCGCATCATCTTTATCATCATCGTCATCATCATCATCATCATCACCGTATTCCTCATGATGATGATACTCATCATCAACATCATCATCATCATCATCATCAAGATCATCATCATCATCATAATCATGATCATCATCATAATCATCGTCTTCATCATCATCATCATCATCATCATCATCACCGTCATCATGTTCATCGTTGTCTTCATGATCATTATCAACATGCGCATCAACTTCATCATCATCGTCATCATCATCACCATCTTCCTCATGATGATGATACTCATCATCAACATCATCATCACCGTGATCATCATCTTCATCATCAACGTCGTCATCATCATCGTCATCATTATCATCGTCATCCTCATGATGATGATAATCATCATCATCATCATTGTCATTGTCGACATCAACATCATAATCTTCATCATCATCATCATCATCATCATCATCATCCTCATCATCATCAACAACATCATCATCATCAAGAACATCATCATCATCAACATCTTCATCATCATCATCTTCATCGTCATCATCATCATCATCATGGTCTTCATCATCATCGTCGTCATCATCTTCATCATTGTCTTCATGATCATCATCAGCATGCGCATCATCTTCTTCATCATCATCATAATCATCACCGTCTTCCTCATGATGATGATACTCATCATCAACATCATCAGCATCGTCATCATCATCTTCATCATCATCTTCATCATCAACATCATCATCGTCATCGTCATCATTATCATCATTTTCATCATCGACATCAACATCATAATCTTCATCTTCGTCATCATCATCATCATCGTCGTCGTCATCATCATCATCATCAACATCTTCATCATCATCGTCTTCATCGTCGTCGTCATCATCATCATGGTCTTTATCATCATCGTCGTCATCATCTTCATCATTGTCTTCATGATCATCATCAACATGCGCATCATCTTCATCATCATCATCATCATCATCACCGTCTTCCTCATGATGATGATACTCATCATCAACATCATCATCACCATTATCATCATCTTCATCATCAACGTCATCATCATCATCGTGTTAGTTTTTCAACATTAAGCTAGCATTATGTTAGGATATTTACTCAGAGAACAACAAGTACATCAATCAAACACAAGAGACAATGGACATAGTGTTTTTCATCGGGGAAACAATAAATGGAGAAAACCCCGCAACTTCCTCAGAGATAGAATCAACACAAGATGTAAGACCCCAAAACAGTAAAATGCACTCCCGATAGCAGTAATCTTCTTCTTGTCTAGCCCTAGTGTCTCCTCCTTCCTCAACTATGCACTACACTTGAGTGTGTGAGTGATGTGTACTAAATAGAGACCCTAGCTCTCTATTTATACTAATCTCGACATGAATAAAACCCTACTAGGGCCGACCTCTACTAGGAGAGTCTAATAACCCTAGTGCCCCGGAACTGCGGGGACTTAAACCCTTAGACAATCGGAGGGTTACCCACTATGACTTGTTTAAATTATTGATTCTCTCGATTGGAAAATTGGAGCATGACAACATGACTCAATTACATAATAGATACATCCCGGAATAAACATTGGGTTACAATACATAAGATACATTATGAAGTTACAAATACATGAACACTCCCTCTTAGCTATGAAGGTATTCTTTCGACACAATTTTCAGCACTGGTCTTCTTCTCTGTGTCAAATGGATCATCTCGTCATCTGCATCTCAAATCTTATGAGTCTTCAAGTCATCTTCATTCTTTGAATCTGTATCATCTCTCGATCTGGATCATCATCACTGGATCTGGATCATCTCTCGATCTAGATCATCATGGGACATCATCACTGGACCTGGATCATCTCTCAATCTGGATCAACATCACTGGATCTGGATCATCACTCGATCTAGATCATCACTGTTGGATCTGGATCATCACTCGATCTAGATCTCTCGGAGTCATCATAACTGGATCTGGATCATAGCTCGATCTGGATCTCATCTGGTCATCATCATGTGTGCTATCTCGTCATAGGAAGTTCTACAGAGCCAGCCTTCTTTCATGCTGGTTGTAGGCCTAGCCATCAGGTAGGTCTTTGCCCAGCACTTACATCTGACCTACTTGTTAGAAAGGCATGCCCAGCACTCACATCTGATCATGTAGTAACCTACAATCACATTAGAAAGGCCCAACACTCACATTCACCAGCATGATAGTACATCACATCACTAACATCTGTGAAAAGGATTCAACACTTATATCTGACCTGGAAGGAACAAGTCCTCCACCCTTGCCAGAAAATATTGCACTCACATCTGACCTAGAAGGAACTGAATCCTATCACCATGACAGAATGGCCCCTAGTCCCAGACTGAGATACCTGGTAACGGACCAGGTGCCTACATTCTCCTGGAGAATGGCAGTTGCCGTTATATCTGACCTAGAAGGAAACAAGTCCTACACCCTCGCCAGAATGGCCTGCACTCACATCTGACATGGAAGGAACTGAATCCTCTCACCATGATAGAATGACTCAACCCTTACATCTGACCTACTTGTCATAATGGCTTTGTATCTTAGCACTCATATCTAACATGAAAGGAACTGAATCCTCTCACCATGATAAAATGGCTCGGCCCTTACATCTGGCCTGCTCGTCAAAATGGATTTGGATCTTAGCACTCATATCTGACATGGAAGGAACTGAATCCTCTCACCATGAAAGAATGGCTCAAACCTTACATCTGACCTGCTCGTCAGAATGGCTTTGGGACTCGTCACTTTCCCTTGGAGGAAACCTCGATCTGGATAACACCAAGCTTCTCCCTAAAGTACTCGAAATTCACTCTGGCCAATGTCTTCGTCAACACATCAGCTATCTGTTCCTCCGTTGCAACATACTGGAGCTTCACTACTCCTCTGTGCACCATATCCCTGATATAGTGATACTTGATCTCGATGTTCTTCGACTTGTCATGGAACACTGGATTCTCTGACAACTTCATGCAACTCTAGTTGTCACAATGTATACAAGTAGCATCCATCTAAATATCAAATAAATTAGATAGTAGCTTCCATAGCCATACTGCCTCACAACTAGTTGAACAAGCTGCAACATACTCTGCTTCAGCTGTACTCAATGCCACATAGGATTGCTTCCTGCTAAACCAAGAGATCATACCAGATCCCATACTGAAGCAACACCCTGATGTGTTCTTCCTATCGATGGCACTTCCTGCCCAATCTGAATCAACATAACCCTCCAGGTTAATCTTCTGATTCACATCGTACTTGATCCCATAATCAACTATACCCCTCAGGTACCTCATAATATGCTTTGCAGCAATCAAGTGAACATTTCTCGGATCTATCAAGAACTGGCTCAAGGTGTTCACAACAAAGCAAATGTTCGGTCTCGTGTTCATCAAGTACATCAATGATCCAATCATCTGATGATACATCATAGCATCAACCGACTCTGATGAAGCATCACTCAATAGCTTCAGTTTTGATGCCATAGGTGTGGCCATAGTCTTGCAGTCCATCATCCCAAACCTCTTCAGGATCTCTACTACATACTTCCCTTGTCCAAGGAAGATTCCATCCGCACTCTGCCACACCTCCATACCTAGAAAATAATGTATCATACCCAAGTCCTTCATCTCGAACTCGGCAGCAAGATTTCTCTTTGTATCGATAATCAACCCATCCATACCTGTCACAAATAGATCATCTACATATAGTAGAAGTATCACTGGGTTTCCATCTTCAACCTTGTAGTAAAGGTTGGAATCTGCTTTACTCTTGGTAAAGCCCAAACTGGATAGAAAGCTATCAATTCTATTGTACCATGTCCTGGGTGCCTATTTCAAACCATACAGGGCTTTCTTGAATCTGCATACATGAGACTCCCTGTCATGTGTCTCAAAGCTGAGTGGTTGTTCTACATACACTTCCTCTTCCACTACACCATTTAAGAAAGTAGTCTTGACATCCATCTGGTGTATCTTCCATTTCCCACTGCAACCAGAGGAAGTACTGATCTGATGGAAGTGTATCTAGCTACAGGTGCAAAGGTTTCTTCATAGTCTATTCCTTCTTTCTGAGAGAAACCCCGAGCTACAAATATTGCCTTATATTTTTCAATGCTACCGTCTACATCAGGTTTGATCTTGTAGATCCATTTGGAAGTTACAACTGACTTCCCATCTGGTCTTGGGACAACATCCCAAACATCATTCTTCATGATCGATTGGTACTCTTTGATCATAGCATCCTTCCATTCTTTTTGTTCTGCCGCTTCTTCATAACCAGAAGGTTCCTTATCAATGAAATCACATAGTAAAGCTACATACCCGGAACAGGATTTGGTCCTCTTTCTTTCTCTGAGATTCTCTTCTGGAGCTCCATATATTTCTACACCTTGGATACGTTCTCATACCCAAGTAGGTTTCCTCTTATAAGGATTCTTCTCCATAGGTGGATCTACAAGTCTTTGTGGTTCTTCAAATTCTCGATCTTCATCTCGAGTTTCTGCATTCATGGTTGTATCATGAATTCTGGGTGCTTTTGCTTCTTCAGGTTCTTCAACAGATATCTTTCTGGATTTGTTGTAAGTTGTGTCTTCATCAAATGTCACATCCCTACTAATGTCAATCTTATTGTATCCTAGGAAATATATTCTATAAGCCTTCGAGCTTTCAGAGTATCCCACAAATATACCCTTCTTTCCTGAAGGATCTGATTTAGTCCTCTTCTCTTTTGGAATGTGGATGTACACAGGACAACCGAATATTCTGAGATGGCTGACTTCTGGTTTCTTGCTGGAGAAGACTTCTTCAGGAATCTTGTTCTCGAGTACTCTATGTGGAGTACGGTTCTTTACATACACCATTGTTCTGGCAGCTTCCGCCCAAAGATGCATAGGAAGGTCTTGATCATGAAGCATTGCCTTTGCAACTTCCATGATAGTTTTGTTCTTCTGTTACGCAATCCCGTTCTGTTGTGGATTATAAGGATTGTACAACTCCCTCTTAATCCCTGATTATTTGCATAGCTCTTTGAATTCATTTGAAGTGAATTCTCCACCATTATTTGATCGAATGGTCTTGATCTTCTTTTCAGTATGGTTCTCAATCAAGGCTTTTAATTCCTTGAACTTACTGAATACTTTGTCTTTGTTCTTTATGAAGTAAACCCATGTATTTCTAGAAAATTCATCAATAAAAGAAACATAATATGCATACCCGCTTAGAGAGTTTGATGACATAGGACCACATACATCGGAGTGGATGATTTCCAAGATTCCTTTTGCTTTGCTTTCACTGCTTGAAAATGTCTTCTTTGTTTTCTTTCCTTTTTGCACATCCTTTGCAGACCCCATCATGTTTTGCTTGGATTTCTGGAAGGCCTTCGATAGCTTTGCTTGCAATAGGTAGTGCTCTGTAATGCACATGTGGAAGCCTTCTATGCCAAAGTTCACTTGGCTCTACTATGTCATGGACCAAGGCTTGTTCTGGATGGCCCTTTAATTTGTACAATCCTCCTTGTTCTCCAATCACTACCGCATCATCGATAGTCTTTCCTTTTGGCAACATGATGACTTGACCATCTATGAATGCAACCCGTATTCCTTTTGCATCTAATGCTGATATGGAGAGAAGGTTTTTCTTGAGTCCTGGCACAAACAATGCTTCATTCATTGTTAGAGACGTTCCAGAGTCTAGCTTATAAGAGGATTCCCCACTACCTTTTATTGGATATTGGTAGTCATCTCCTAGCTTTACCTTGTGAGGTGATTCATGTTCTGACAGTCTCACAAAGGATTCCTTGAATCCAGTCATATGTTTGGAATACCCACTGTCTATAAGCCAATCATCACTTCCATGAGTAATGTTACCTGTGAGAGTGGATATCAGAACATATTCATCCTCGCTTGAAGAATCTTCACTTTCAAATCTGGATCTCTTCCTGGATGGTTCATCATCCTCTGCAGCATGAGCATGATGTCTTCTTTTGTTTCTCTTCTTCATTATCTTCTATTTGTTATGACAATTCCTTGCATAGTGTCCTGCTTCATCACATGTATAGCATATGATCCTAGATACATCTTTTCTAGTGTTATCTTTGTGAGAGTGCTTACCTCTGGAGCTATGACGTCTTCTTTTGTTTGACTTGGAGTGAGACTTGGAGTGTACCATGAGAGCTTGGTCTTCACTTCCCATCTTCTCTTCTCAAGCTGCTACCCGAGCTTCTTCTTGAGAGAACTCTTCCCATAGTCTGCTGAACTTGACTAACTTCTTTCTATCACATATTACTTGGATGAAAGAATCCCATGACCTAGGAAGGCCATTCAAGGTAGTCATTACAATCTATACATTTTCCACTTCTTCATCAACTGCTTCTAGTTGCTCTTTGATCTGAGAAACTCTTGTGAATTAATACTAGATTGTTTCTACATTCTGAATCTTCACATTCTTCAGTTGGTTTCTCAGGGTCATCTTCCGGTTTATGTTCTTCCCTTCAAACAATTTGGTTAGGGCATCAAACATAGCTTTAGGTGTCTTGAGAGAGGAAACCTGTGGGATAAGGTGATCCTTGATAGAATCAACAATGATCCTCTTTTCCATAACCATCTTCTTCTTATGTAAGGCCTCTTCCTCATCTCCCTGTGGAACTGGAACCTCCTCATGGATGTAGGAGTCTAACTCATTTTCTTCCAGGACCAGGGAGATCCTATACTTCCAGGATTGGAAGTTATCAGATCCCTCAAGCTTTTCATTAAGCTTGGTATGATGAGACATCTTAACTGGGAACCTCAAATGGAAATACAAAATATTTTAGATCTTACCAGGTTCAAGATGTTGGATCTGAAACTTGAGCTGAAATCCTGTAGAGCTGGTTCAAGAGCAAATTAGGGTTTTGATTTTCTGGGGTTTTTTCCACCCAAATGCCTTGAAATTTATCCCTAACTTAGATTTTGGGGAGGATATCAATCCAATCCTGGCCTCACTAAAAAATTCATCTTCTGTGAAAAGCCCTAATTTCCGACAGTAGTGACAGGTCCAAAACTGAAAAACCTCAGAATTGGATTCTGCTTTGACAGAAAGATGCACCCTAAGGAGGAGAGTTATTCCACCTTAATTTTGCTGAAAATATGTGGAGGAAGATCCACAAACTAGGAAGCCCTAGTTCCCACAGCTGCACAGTGTCTTCTTCTCAGGTTAGCTCTGATACCATGTTAGTTTTTCAACATTAAGCTAGCACTATGTTAGGATATTTACTGAGAGAACAAAAAGTACAACAATCAAACACAAGAGACAATGAACATAGTTCTTTTCATTGGGGAAACAATAAATGGAGAAAACCCCGCAACTTCCTCAGAGATAGAATCAACACAAGATGTAAGACCCCAAAACAGTAAAATGCACTCCTAACAACAGTAATCTTCTTCTTGTCTAGCCCGAGTGTCTTCTCCTTCCTCAACTATGCGCTACACTTGAGTGTGTGAGTGATGTGTACTAAATAGAGACCCCAGCTCTCTATTTATACTAATCCCGACATGACTAAAACCCTACTAGGGCTGACCTCTACTAGGAGAGTCTAATAACCCTAGTGCCCCGGATTTGCAGGGACTTTAACCCTTAGAAAATCAGAGGGTTACCCACTATGAATTGACATGACTTGTTTACATTATTGATTCTCCCGATCAGAACATCGGGGCATGACAACATGACTCAATTACATAATAGATACATCCCAGAATAAACATCAGGTTACAATACATACGATACATAGATGAATACATTCCAAAGTTACAAATACATCAACACATCGTCATCATTATCATCATCACCCTCATGATGATGATAATCATCATCATCATTATCATCGTCGACATCAACATCATAATT
>LPNX010054836.1:206524-208145 GCA_001517045.1 Pseudotsuga menziesii
ATAATAAAAATAAAACACATATAATATATAATAAAAAATGACAAGTGTATTTGGACATTGTCACGACTCGTTTTGGACAGTTCAGTTCAATTTGGAGGTTTTTGTGAATTTGGGAGTAGGCTTGGTGGAGCACAGGGTTCAGAATTGGAGCTCACGGTTGATAATTGGAGGTTAGGGTTGAGAATTTGAGCTCACGCTTGAGAATTGGAGCTGACGGTACAAATTTGGAGCACATGGTTCACGTTTTGTATTTGGAGCTCATGGCTCAATGGGTAAGCATCATGACCTCCTTTTCTTCAGCATGCTGTGACAATGGTTTTTGGGCATCCTGTGACAAGGGTTTTTTGTGTGTGCTGTGATGTTTGCTCCTTTCTATCGATCTCAAAAATCGACAGTCCAATATTGACTTGCCTTAAGGGGGAGGGGACCCTATGCTATATAATTTGATACCATCAACCGCTCACTTTGGAAAGCTGCTATGGCACCTCAAACTCATAAACTCGTTTCCCAATAACCAGGGTTGGGGTTTACCATAAGCAACCCAATTGGTCATTCTGTTCCTTAACATGCAGAACCGGAGCCTGGACTTTTGGCCTTAGAAGAGTTAGTTAATGAGTGCCATGGACTTAAGAAAATTATAAACTTAGGATGTTGGAATATATGGAACGAGGAATACCTTTGTTGATGAAAGCCAGGACCTTGAAAAACACACTAGTTCAGGGACAAAAGTTTGGGAAAAAAGAAGTTGAAATAAGTAGCGACTTTTAAAAAACCAAGGAAAAGCAAACAATTTCATGGTTGGGGTAGTTATACACCTTAACAAATTGGAGCATACAACATAGACAACCATTACGGGAAGGGTCTAAGGTCGACAATTCAATGCCAAAACCCTCAAGGATTGGGGTTAGGAAAATTGAGGTGACAAACTAGGATGTGTGCCAAAAGTCCTGGTTCTCTCCAAAGGTTGTTCATCTTGCATCTTAAGAAAGCCGAAGATGCAAAATGGGATCTCAAACAAAATTGGTGTATAGGCTCGGCACTAATGGCTCTGAAAATGTGGAGAAATCGGTTTGACAAGAAAAGAGAGAAGTTAGACATCACCCTAATTTGGGTGTGACTTTAAGGTTTTCCCTTTGCATTAGAGGAAATTTCAACTCAAAATGGGCCTTTTAACTTTTATTCAAATTCCATATCATCATGTGTTAGCCAATGAAATTCATTTAAATTTGAAATACCGTATAGGTCTTAAACAAATTTTTAATATAAATCTCGGGATAGGTATCATAAAAAAAACTACTTTTTTGTTTGTATTTTTGACATATCTCCCCGTGTTTTTACTCAAATTTCGATCGGGAGAGCTCATTGGATGCGGAATTAAATTCCGCATCCAACGAGTACCCACTCGGCATACTTTTGACGGACCCCGCTACCCCAAAAACAAGAAATACCTGGAAAAACAGAATGATGACATCATCATTCCATTTTTTAGGTATTTCTTGTTTTTGGGGTAGCGGGGTCCATCAAAAGTATGCCGAGTGGGTACTCGTTGGATGCGAAATTTAATTCCACATCCAACGAGCTCTCCCGATCAAAATTTGAGTAAAAACACGGGGAGATATGT
>LPNX010054853.1:0-10391 GCA_001517045.1 Pseudotsuga menziesii
TCTTCATATTTCATGGATGGTAAAGGTGCTAAACCGTCGGTCATCTTAGCAAAAGGCCTAACCCCAAAGGACTCGAGGCTCAAACTCGTGACCTCCACCCAGACCGAGAGAGTATGCACATGTCTTACCAATGGACTAGCTAACCCTTGAAGCTTGCTGATAATTGTTTAACAAAATCCATTGATGCTACGTCTTTAGTTAAATGACANCAGACTGAGAGAGTATGCACATGTCTTACCAATGGACTAGCTAACCCTTGAAGCTTGCTGATAATTGTTTAACAAAATCCATTGATGCTACGTCTTTAGTTAAATGACAATTAAAAGATGAAAATGCTTTTGCTTTACTTCGATCTTTTGTAGTTGAACATTTGTTTGTCCATATTGAAAATTCTACTTTCACTTGGTCTGGTTGGAATCAATTTTGAAAGCTTGCTTATCTCTTAAATCTTAGAGAGTTGATTTACAAATGAAGTTTCCTAGGAAAAGATTAGTTGATGACAATGACATGTTCGAATATATTTCAAGAATAAAGAGCATACATCAAGACATCATCAAAGACAAATTTCTTGTTGACCTTTTTTAATCATTAGATGGATAAATGACTTACCTCCATCTTATTAGAACTTTATTGAAGCTGTGCAAATCATTGATAAATTGTCAACTACAACTTTATAGATAAATGGCTTACCTCAATCTTATAAGAACTTTTTTGAAACTGTGGAAATCATTGATAAATTGTCAACTACAACTTTCGATTCACTTAGTCAACTATTTCCTCAACATAGTAAGTCATTTGGTAAACACAAATAATATGGTGAGGATCTTCTCTTCACTACATAAAACAAAACATAAATTTCAAAAGGAAGAGAAGCTCCAACCAATAATAGAGAATGTAACAATCTAAATTAATCTTCTAATAGAGTTTGTTGCCATAGGCGTAGCCTCGAAAGAGGAAGCAATAATTTTCGAAATGTATCAAATGATTTTAGAAGAATTTAGTCACACATACCTCCAAATTGCAATCATCAATACTAAATAGACAAGTATATTACTCATATTACTTAAATACAATGTAATCTAGTTTGTCATTATGTAGAAGATTGTAAACTACAAATATCAAGTTTCCTAAGCTTTAACAATATTCAACTTCTACACATTATGCTAATTCAAACCATCATGATGATAATCAAATCAATTTTGGGTATATAGTCGCCACTCTTCAGTGATCAACATCAAGAGCTTTAATGGATTCCCACTACTATTTTTGGAGTGAGTATGAAAATACCTCATTAATGGATAAATGGGCTACTCACACATGACTTTCATAAGAGGTTTCTTCTGGATCTTTCATGAATTTGAATGTAAATTGAATTTATTTTTTTTTGTTGATGATGCAACGCATACACCTAAAGGAAAAGGTTTTGTGAAAACTATTCTTCTTGATATCATAGACAAAATGATTTCAAATGTTTGGTATGTACCAGCAATTAAAGAGTTTGTTGTCCTTAGTAATGATTCGACAAGTAGAGCACCAATTTATTGTGAAAGATGACTTGGTTAAAATCAACCTAATAAAACAAAAGTTTAAAACAAACATTCTAGGATATGAAGATGATAAGATTCTTAGAATGAAAGGGAAAATCATTCTTCTTCAGAAGGAAGATTTTTCAAGAGCAATTGATTCAGAAAAGGGGCCAATAAGGTTATGGTATGCCCATTATGGACATACGAATTTTGATTGTCTTTCACAACTCCCAAAATGCATAATGTTTAAAGGGATTCTCACCTTTAGGAATAAAATGTGAGATGTGAAGCTTGCATTTATGAAAAACAAAATAGAGTTCAACGGTCCCTATTAGACCATGATGAGAAAACATGTGTTTGTCAATCATCCATGGTGACATTTGTGGACCTCTAGGGACTTTTCTTGGACAATGTGAATGTTTACTTTTCATTGATGATTTATGTTGAATGACTTGGATGTATTTCATGAAGTGTCAAGAGCCCATTAGGGAAGAAATAATATTAGCAAACACAAGCCAATTTAGGAAGATGGGATAACCCCACAAAACATAAATATTGGCGTCAAAGCTCCTTTACTTCTCATCAATTAATGTACATATATATATGAGAAGTGACCCTTGGAGTTCATACTCCAAGTGGCCTCTTGGACTCTCGGGTGACTCTTGGTATCTACTATGACTTATAATTTCATTTGCTCATGAAAAATATGAATAATAATAATACAACATATGGGAATATGCTAACCCAAATGATTGCATTCCCAACAATTCCCCCCTTAATCCTAAGAGTGTACAAAATTCCAAGAAAAAAAAAGAGAGTTGAATAAAAGGCTTGACAAACCACTATGCCAAGCAAGTTAGCATAAGCTTACACCATCTTCTACTAAATACAAGAGATCCCTGAAGGGGTGGTTTTGGTTGACCACCAACCAAAAAAGATAGCAGAAGTTGAAATATTCTACTATGTGGGTGGTTTGAAGCTGGAAAAAAACAATCGAACTTAGCACAGAGGCTCAAAGGTTTTGTCTAAAACTTGGTGCGAAGGCTTAGAGGTTCTTTCTGGAACTTCGAATGGGTTCTCATAGGTTCTCTAGTAGAAGCAAGAGGAGGCTAAATTATTCTACTGAATTGGTGGTTTTAGGCATACCAAAAACCATATGGAGAGCTAAAATAGGAAGTGAACCACTTCATCTTGTTGAACATTTATAGCTTGAAAATGTTTTTCCAAGTAAGTTATCTAGAATATTGCACTTGCTTCTGCCACATGAAGGTGATCTCGATAACGGTGGTTTTAGGATGACCACCAACTCTGGAGCTCAATCAAACAAATCTCTCCACACCCTCGCTTGTTTCAGATTACTTGATCTCACTCACTTGTTACTGAAGGTGTTCATTCCCCCCCCTGTCAGGAAAAATGTGAGGAGAGAAGAGTCTGAAGGTGTCACAACTAGACACACACAAAAAATGAAAACTCTAAAAGTGAGGAGATTCTCAAGGTGTCACAACTAGACACAAAACACATGAGTACAATCGAAATGGTTATCTTCTATCTATGTGGTTATATAACTGAAATCTGGCCTTTGAATTTGTTTGTGGCTTAGAATCACTTACTTTGGATTGAAGAAGGCCATGGTTGATCGTTATCAGAAGAAGGCTTCAAAACTTGAAGCCTAACATAATGTTCCACCCTTTACAAATATAAATCAGTAGTTTGAACCTTAAAAGGTGAGGGGTGCCAGTTGCAGCTAAAAATGCAGCCATATACAATTCACAATTCAAATTTTCCTTTCAATTTTGATACTTACAAAACACAAGCATAGTACCAAAAAGTACACAAGAACTTTAAATATGAGAGCTATAAAGATTGCATTAGTTTTCCCCAATATATTTCCAAAACTCTTAGAATTGTCAACTAGTTTCCCCAAATCACTCTGTGAAATATACAAAACCCCAAATAATAATCCACAAACATACCATCAAGACTTAATTTTTTCCCCTTTTCAAAAGATGATAATATATACTTAAATTTTTAGCTTGTAACATCTGTTAGTCCTTGAGACATCCCTAGTTATTATAGGAATTGTGACAAGGGAACAATAAACTTATACTTGATTTATATCTTGTAGATTTATTTATTTTAGGAACAAAACCCTGGGGTATCTTTGATTGTTTATATGTTCAAATCATCAAGATCAATAATTCAATAATTATAATGATATCATATACTTGTCAGGAATAATTTCTTAGGTATCAAATAGCTAAATTGTGTTCGATAGTTGGATGACGGAATTAAAACAAATGGAATATAAACAAGGTATTGCTATGAATAAATCTTGTTTTTCTTACATCAGAATAATGTACCGAGTATATTCGAATTTAGTAGTTAGCATAAAATGTAATTGATTTTAAGTAGTACGATCACATAAGACCACATGTTTCATACATTTTATATATCATGAATACTTCACAACACATCAGAATAAAAATAGACACAACATCCTTCATGAACCATAAACAATGGAAGAAGGTTTCCTCAAATGTCCTTTTATTAATCAAATATGGAAATTACATAGCATAGAAAAGAAGATGGAGTCACAAAAGGAATTTTACAATACAAAATCAACCCTACAATATAAAAAATCCTTGTCCGAGAGTCTTGATATGTGATATTGATCTAATGGTCATGTCTAAATATGTGTAGTGAGCATATGTAGGGGAGGAATGCTTTTAAATATAACCTTTAAATGTTCCAATAGTTCAAATAATTCTTCCAACTTTCCCGTTATTACATGGCCCTTAAGGGATCCCTCCATTTTAGTGAAATTGGTATCATTATTCCTACATTCCAGAATGATATTATCATATTGTTCTTTTAGGCACATGTCCCCATTTCCATCCCAAGGAGAAGGTAAACGGTGGTTTATTAGATCTACAAAAATGTCTTCAAATGAAGCCATATCTTTGCACAACTAAGTAGCTTTATTTTGAGCCTTTTTTTGCTAATTTTCTCTTAGCGAGAACCTTGGACGATTCCATAATGATATTGGTTATGTCTCTGANGTCATATCTTTGCACAACTAAGTAGCTTTATTTTGAGCCTTTTTTTGCTAATTTTCTCTTAGCGAGAACCTTGGACGATTCCATAATGATATTGGTTATGTCTCTGACCTCTATTGCTTCCAATTCTTCTTTTGTCTTTGCATTCAAGATGTTGATGATAACATTTTCAATGCTAAGTTTATTCTCCATCTCAACCCAACTTCTCTTAAAATTTTGCATGGAAGTGGCAGATAGCATATATGCAACTTGTACAATTACAAGGTAGCTCTAGTATTTTGTAATTTGTGACAAATATATGGTCCCAAACTAGGTGTTTTCCCTCCTTAAGAGGATCCCTTCCTATCATCCCTTCTGACAGTTGATCTACCTCATTTTGCAACTTTGTTTTAACATTCGATAATTATGGGATAATTTATTCCCTATTTGTAGTTAGATCATGTAGGATTTGAATTTATTCTTCCCTTTCCTTATATTTTCTTTCAAAGCGCCCAACTCCACTTCTTTCAAATTCATATCAACCATTACTTTAGCTAACTGATCTTTGGGATCAGCTGCGGAGAGTAATTATAAAACACCTTAGCCAAATTCTAATTGAATATCAATTGAACTTAAGTTCATTGGTCCCTTTCTCTACATTCTCAATATTTTCTTTGTGCTCCTTCTTTTGCTTGTACATGTTATCTTTCTCCTCTTGTAATTCCAAGAGTTTTGTTGTTTGCACATGCTCTATCCCTAGGACCTTGAGCTTCCTATTGAACATTTTGATCTCTTTATATTTATCCTTTATCAAAGTTTGGAGCTTCAATTATTCTTCTACGCCTAGGCTAAAGATTCCCTCTATAGCTAGAGCTCAAGCTGAGGGTTCTTTTCTTTTGGTGGGGACCATTTGCATGGAGGGGTGAGATGGAGAAACTTAAATTGTTGTTACCTCATTACATTTGGAATATAACTTGAGATGTATATTCGTTGTAATATGCAAAGGACAAGAAATGATCAGAATTCCATGGTATGATGCAATTGTTGGGTACGACATGAGTATTAATATAATTTATGGAATTAAATTACCCACACCTTATATCTAGGATTTACGTAGGGTTGACAACGTCATTGGTGGAGCCACCATCAATAAGAAAAATTGTGAGAAATATTTTTAAGAGAAAATATGGAACCATGGATTCAATGGTATTAAACACTTGAATAATTTATTTCACGATAGAATAATTGTATACTGAATTTGTTATAAATAATTATGTTAAAATATATAGAAATTAAATTTTTTTATTTGGGATAGACCTAAATGAATTTAAACAATTTGGATTCAAATGCATAAGTACTTTATTATTATGTTGATTATTATTCATGTTTCTCCTTTAGCTAAATGGAAATTAAAATATGAAAATGATATTTCTTTACTTCTATCTTCTATAGCTTAACATTTGTTTTTTCATATTAAGAATTCTACTTCTGCTTGGTCTGCTTGGAATCAATTTTGCAAAATATTTTATACTCCCTCTTAATCTTAAAGAGTTGATTTACAAATAAAGTTTCTTAGGATAATATTAACTAATGGTGATGAAGTGTTAGAAATATTTCAAAAACAAAGAACATACTTCAAGACATTATCAAAGGAAGATCTCCTAAGCTTGAAGACAAAATTTTGATCTTTATATTGATAAATGGCTTACCTCTATATTATAAGCTCTCTATTGAAACTTTGAAAATCACTAATAAATTGTCAACTATAAATTTTGATTGAGTCAATGAAATGTTAGCTCAACATAATAAGTCGTTTGGTAAATAGAAAGAATCTAGTGAGAATATTCTCTTAACTAGTTCAAACATAGTATAAAGTTCAAAATGAAGAGTAGGTCCGGTCAATAATACATGACTTGACAATCTAAATCGGTCTTCTTATAGAGACCATGGTTGTAGGCACAATATAGGAAGAGGAAGTCAGTAAGAGAGACTTCCAAATCACAATTATCAATATGGAAGAGGCAGAGATATGAGTAATTTTAGGGTGAGTGCAAGCTAATGATAATCACCTTTTGTGCGTTAGATGCAATAGAAAACTAAAAGAAAACATCCCTCATCTTTCATGGCTATTTTGAGACACATGTGCAATGAATCTTGGTTTAGTAGAAAAGATGAAATGTAGGAAATTGAATCACCATTTTGAATATATAACTTCTAATTATTGAAAATTTCATAACTAGTTCAATTATGTTTTTTCTAACATTGACATTTTACGTTTTTGGCAAATTATAAGGTTTATGTCCTTGGTGCATCCTTTAGGTTCCTAAATAATGAAATCAATATACAAAAACATGTAAACATGTAAATACCTAGTAGTCCTAGTGCAATGTTATATTTAAATAATGAAATCAATATATGAAAACATGTAAACATGTAGATAACTAGTATTACTAGCACAATGTTATTTTTCCATAATAAGACATTTTTTTTATAATTATCTAAGTGAGGAGACCTTAAAATTAGTTCACCAAGTTTTGGTGCAACTTTTGAACGTATTAATGTAGGAATGAAGCATTGGATTTTTGGACTTTGGAGTGTGATGTATATGCATTGTTATTTTTCGTCAATTAAAGTTTCGTAGGGGATTAAGGAGTAGAGGTAGGTGTCTAGCAATGCAAAATATAATTTTTTTATGAAATGGTTGAAAAATGAAAAATTTATGGATGAAACCCCAAGACAATTTTTTTCTATTAAGGAAATTTACATCACAAGAAGAATATTTTTTTCTTTATTGGCCCTAGGGAGTTTTTCAATATTTTGGGTACCAGTTTTTTACATGTGGTCGAAGTACGAATGGAGCTGCAACAAAGTGGTTTGGAAAATAAGACAATTTTGAAGAATCGACCGAGGTTTCAAGAAGTTAAATTGTTTTGACAGATTCCAACCGAAAGGTTGGTTGGGTGGTTGAGAAATTTTGTTCACTTTCATTATGAAATGGTTTAGTGGGCATGGGATGAAAGGTTGGAAATATCCTATAAATATGTAATGGGTTGGGAATTTTTGGGTTAGACAATTTTTGGGAAAAAGTCGTGTGCTTTTTGTATTATGTCATGGTGAAGTTGATGTACTATTTTTTGTATCCGTTGAAGTGTAAGCTTATGTTCATTCACAAGGATGAAGATCGATTTGCAGGATGTGTGTGCAGTTATTTTGTAATGAGAGGTTGAGGAGACGTCTATTGGGTGTGTGCATAGAATTAAGTGTTCTTGTTATGGCTCTAAATTCCAACGAACACTTTTGTGGTTTTTCTCGTCTTGGGTTTCCACATTAAAATCTCTAGTATCAAAAGTATATAAGGTGTGTTTTTAATTTGTTCTTGGTTTACTAATGCATCAACTGATAAATATATGTAGTGAATGAATGAAGTAGTATCTAAATGAACATCTATGTCGGTGTCTTTAAGGTTGAATGTTGTAGTTGAATATGGTAATATATATCGAAGTTACTAATTTGTCGAAGTTATAGTTGTGTGGTATGGAAATGTTCCCCTTCCTTGCTACATAAACCTGGTTCCTACAGTCCCCATATGTACTTTGGGTGAGACCTCATATGCTATACAAGTTTTGTCGAAAGGGATAAACACCTTTAGGGCTAGTGTAGTGGGGTTTTGTTGGTATTTCATTGTATGGACCTAGGTCGTGTTGAGATTGGGCCAACAAATGGTTTTGTTTCCGGGACTAGGATCAATGTGAAGGGGAATTTTTATGTGGCATCCGTCAAAGCCTAATATTGAGGCTTGGGTTTATCAGAAGGCACAAGAGTTTTCTTAGGAATAAAACCAAGATCCAAAACTAACTCAAGGACAATGGTTAGGTAAGTATGTATGATATGATATCCACAAAATCTTCTTTAGTGAATTTCCTATTTTGCGAATGAGTGGTTGTCGAGGTTGAGATTTCAAAAGGAGAATTTTGAAGGAGATGAGCCTAAGAGTTAGATGCCCTAGTTGATCCAAACAAATGAAGAGTGTGAATAATAAGATTTCACATGTTGTAGATTATTGGGTTGATAGTATTATGGAGGGATACATCATTGAGTTTGCTGTTGAAAATTTCAAGTCACACAATGTTGAAGAAAGAGAGTTCTTTTGAGGGCAATGAGGTAGGTACTTGAGATCCTTGAAGCTGTAGATTAAAATGTTATTCTGTGAGAAAGGGGTATTAAGGATGTACTCTGACTAGTAAAGTGATTGTGCATGGAGGGAATGGGTTTCGAATGGAGGAAGGTCTATAGGAATGTGTGGAATAAGCTGAGATTATAAGAAGAAAAGAAGGTGATACTAATGAAGAGTGCTTGTTCTTGAGGAGTGGGAAGAGATTTTGGTTGAACGAGAGGATAAGGACTATGGCAAGGAGAGAGATTTGCAGTGAAACTAGAAGGTGACACTACGAACCAATACCACAACTCAGCGAAGAGACTTGTGACGAAGAGGAGGAATACCATCTTATTTCAGAAGAAGAATAAGTTATAGATCCGCACTAGAACCAAGGCTACGTCATACCCACAACCCTGCATACACCTCTAGAGATAGAGGTAAGACCTAACAGTTCGTTGCAGTGTTTTCAAGTAAATCATAATAGTAGTAATAGTCAGGATAACATTACACCAAAGGGTAAAATTCCAAGTAGCGGTCGTACAAATTCCAGTCAGTCAGTACACCAGAGGTATAGAATGGAGAGGGATGTGTGAAGTTTCCTATTTTCCATGGAAATGGATATAAGGATCCATAACAACATTGGTTCCTATGCAAATCAATATGGACTATTAAGGAGGTCCAAGATGAGGCTATTGAGAGGGAACACATGATTACAAACTCTAGGGGTCAAGATTTGGATTGGTATATGAAGTTTTTTGTTCCTCCTGTAGGAACTGTGCTAAAGACGTTAGCTGATATTCAAGTTGGGTTAAAAAACTGAGTTTAAAAAGATGAATTCCAAGTCACCGTGTATTGCAAATCTAAATGAGATCAAGCAGTCGTCGACTAAATCAATATGGGACTTCGAACAATGGTTTAATACTTTGATGGCTAAGGTAAGTGTTCAAATGTTGGATGTCTAACACAAATAATGGTTTATAATTGCATTATTACCTCACACTCGACTACCTATGGTGTGTCAAAATAATGTATCTCAATTAGAAGCCTTCGATCTTGAAATGAGATTAGAGGCATCACCATTCGAAGAAACTGGTGTCGATATGTTATAAATCCAGTCGAAATTGGATAATTTTCTCTACAGATTCAAGACATAAAGAAGGGAAAAGAAATACAAGAAGAAGTGTGGTGCACCAGATGTAAAATAGAAGTACATCATTAAGACCAGTGTCCAACCTTTCTAGAATATTTGGTCGCTAAAGCAATGAACCCAGCGAACCAGTTGAGCATATCATGGTACAGAGTATGTAATACTAGAAGCCACCATTCAGAGGAATGTTATTTTCTTCAGAAAATTGTAAGTACTCCTCAAAACTTGTTTTGTAAATTTTTTCAATATGTCGATCATGATGAGAAGGATTTTCGAGCATACTAGTTGCTCACAAAAAGCACAACTGACACTTATTTGATGAAGGGAAAAGAGCAAGATAAAAGGGGGAATGCATAATTTAATCAACCACTAGGTGGATTCCATGGGAGTGAATGAGGAGGATATTGTAGAGATAGGGGTTAGTTTATCTACTATAAATGCGGTCAACCAGGACATTATTCTAGAGACTATGAGAACCTTACTTCAACATGTTCACATTGTAAAGAATCGAATCACACTATTGAATA
>LPNX010054861.1:0-42374 GCA_001517045.1 Pseudotsuga menziesii
CACAAACTTCTACAAGACCACATGGAGGAATCCATTGTAACTGAGGAAGTACTCCGAGAATGGCCTACTCATTATGGGCAGGTCTATAGTTAGACGAGGCAAACCAGACAAGGCATTCAGGCCTTGGAAAGAAGGAAGTCGACTGAGACAGAATTGAGGCAGACAATCGAGGATCAAATAGTGATGGAAAACACTAAGCTGCAGCAGTTGGAACGTGAGGCACACCAGTGGGTTCAGCACGCCCTTCCCAACTTGGAGAAAGTCGACAACATCTGTCCGCAGATGAAGAGACTCCTTGAGACTGTGGAAGAACACAATCAGCTGCTGGGCCCCAAGATGGAAAATATTGCAGAAATGGCAATGGCAGAGAAGATGTCGGTACTCTCAAATCTTACTACTCTGACTATCGACATTCAGAAAGCCTTGCAGACATGGACGGACTTTCAACACCAGCTTGCCATCACAGCACCAGCAATAGTCGAAGTCTGTGTACAGATAAGACCAACTATTCGCTTGCACAGCCCACCTCAGTAGCAGTCTCCTTTTTGCAAATCTCATTCTTGTACTTCTAGTCTATTTTGTTTTTACCTCCCTCTTTCTTCGGGACGAAGAAATGTTTTGTTTGTGGGGGAGATGTAGAAGGAGCAAGTCGACTTGAACGAAGACCGACTTAGTCGATCAGCCGACTAAGTCGAGAGACCGACTACGTCGGTCGGCTGAGTAAACACAGTAGTTAGTCTGTTAACTAATAGTCGTGTCGGTTCGGTGAACCGACAGGTAGTTATGATTGTAACTGTTTGTAACATGTATATTAGGCTGTTGAGCCACACAAGAACGCAGTTCAGTTCTTGGCTTTGTATGATCTATTGAGAATAATATAATCTGTTCATCATATCAGTTCTTGTCTCTTGCATCTGTGTATATTTGTGTAGGTATTATTGGTAACCTTATGTGATCTCTGGGATTACAACATATAGTATGTCCCAAGTTTGAGTCCTCTATCACATGGATCTATGCTGTATTCTAGTAGCCATGTTTGTTAATCTCTCTCATGGATCTGCCTTGTATTGGTTTGTAGCCATGATGAGGAGACATTTTCTCATGAGTCGAAAGTATTGATGTATTGGAGATGCATGGTTGATGATGATCTTTGATCAAGCTAATTCTTGCCTCGAAGTGATAACTTGCTCTTTCAAAGATCTCGCCTATCATATCCCTCTAGCCTCATGCTTTGGGGGGCATTCTGTTACACACAAATCTCATCATCATCATGTGATAAGGTCCCAAACATCAGTTATTTCCCTAATTCCCAAGTTGTGAAGTGAAAATACTGGCCCAAACTTCAATCTTGCATATAAAAACCCAGCACTGCTTTTTCCCTTAAGGAAATGGGTGTTACCTTCTTCAGTAATGCCTACTGTCTCTTGACAGTAGGCAGTGCGACCGCCTTTACCTCTTGTTCAAGGCATGTTTATGCCATGTCACCGCTCTGTCATGGTGGAGGAGAAGCGATGCCCTTGGTAAAAAGTGAAAAAGAGAGGATTCCACAAAACTTCTCGAAGGAAGAATTCGTGGCACCCTTATCCCTACTCCTAAGGACCACTTGGACTGGAGATCCATCCTTTTGGGATCTCCTATCCACCTCAACCACCATTTACTCAATCGTTCTTATCCTCCCAAGGCCTATAAAAGTAGGCTCATACCCCATGGATGAGAGAGAGCAAAGTTATGCTATTGCATTGACATTATGGCCAAATCGGTAGGTTGAGCATAGAAGGAGGAAGTTGGAGCTTTTGGGGACAAGGAATTGGCATGTGAAGGAGCATCGAAAGAATAAGGTGAATGTTGTAAGCTTTCTTCTTCATGTTGAATGCAAATTTGGTTCCTTTCCCATAAAGTATGTTATGTTATAATCATGTATTTTATTGTTGGATTCCTTAGTCACTGACATAAAACTATGGATTATATTCTGGTGCTTTTTTATCCCATTTGCTTGTTTCATGTGATTGTGCAGGTACGTCCATGAAGAGCCATCACCATAGGAAACAACTACACCACTCCTCAAAGGGACTCATTCCAGATCTCCACAACTTCTAGGGGAAGTCTTCCATCTTTGTTGTAACTCATTTGTTCTAGATTTGAACCATTGAGACTAGAGAAACAACTCTTGTCCGCAAGAGGTGCATTTTTCCTAGAAAAAATCTACTTGAGGTGCATTTTTCCTAGCAACAAGTAGAAACCCTAAGCATAAGAAGAAGAATAAGTGTTTGGACCCTAGAGAAGGAACCCTAAACCTAATTTGAGGAGTCAACCTCTCTATTGAGGAAGCAGGGGATATGGCATATTTGGTTCTAGTGGGGATTATCAGGGGCATAAACCTTAATCAAGAAGAAGTGGAGATATGGGTTCAGAAGAATTGGATGGGATTGATATAGGTGAAGCTAGAGGTTGATGCTTTGTTGAAAGGATGGTCTAGCTTCACCTTTAATAGTAAAGAGGAGGTAAAGCAAATTCTAAATCAAAACTAGTTTTTTGGTTTGGTGCCCATTATGCTAAAAAAATGGACACCCTTGTTCGATGATGATTATGAAAGGCTGGATAAAACCTCGGTTTGGGTCCAGCTGCTGGCCCTCCCACTAGAATTTTGGAATCTAGCTTCATTGAAGGATCTTGGTAATGCCATTGGGTTTTTTTTGGAAGTGGATATATCCTTTTTGAAAACTCATAGAAAGTCTGTGGAAAGAATTCTAGTTTCAATGAACATTTGAATAGAGCTCAGGGAGTACATAAACCTAATATGGGGTTCCACAACCCGTCAACAAATCCTGGACTATGAGGTTTTTCCATTTAGGTGCCACCGCTGTCATAAAGTAGGGCATCTAGTAAAGAAATGCCACCTGCCCCCCTGTTAACCCCAAAAATCCCCCAATGAGCTCTATATGACCTACACCACCCAAAGACATCCATGAGCGACCCTCATTTGACCTCCACACACTCAGAAAGGCTCAAAAATATGAAAAAGGGCTTAAAAATCCCTAAAAAGAGCCAAAATAACTCTCATAGGGGCTAAAACCTCCAAAAAGGGCTAAAACCCCTCAAAGGAGATTAAAACCCCCAAAGGAGCTAAGAATTGGGCGAAAGGGGCTAAAATCCCCCAAAAAGGGTTAAAGCCTTAACCAGGGGCTTAAAACCCTAAATCTATAGAAAAAAGCTATAAATAGAGGGGTGGGGGTCACTCTCAACTTGCTCCTTCTCTCCATATCGTTATGCTGCATGTGTTGGTGACTTGAGACCATTTGCCTCTCAAGCCATTCACCCTCTGTCTCTTCCATTTCTCTATTGAGCCAAAGCTCCCATTCCATTGAGAGGTGCTCCCAAAGCTAGGGCATGGTGGCCCATTTCCATCCAGAGAAGGTATATTTGTGTTTTGTCTCTTTTATGTTGTAGTTTTTTGACATAGTTTGCTTGCAGGTTTATTGTTCATGCTTGGTTGCAGGTTTCCATTGATTTATTGCAGCTCTTTCATCTTCTAACAGTTCTTTGTAGGGTTTCTATAGTTTGGCCCTAACCTTGTTTGCAGGTTTTTCATTCCATCCTCACAGGAACCCTACCCTTCCATCCTATAGACGAAAGTGAGTTGTTCCTGCCTATAGCAAGGGTGAAAGCCCTACTATACCCCCCACCTGTTTTCACTTGAAAGAGAAGGCTCTCCAAGGAGGAAGAGGCACATGATACAGGGATGACAGATGCAAGGAAGATAGAAGATGGTTTAGCTCTACCTTTGAATCATCCAAAAGAACAAGCAACACCCATCCCATAAGGTGGACCAGTCTTCCTTCCCCAGTATCTTGGGTCTCACTCGGGTGTGTCTCTAGTTTTTTCTCTAAATAGAAATTGAGTGATTTGAATTTAAATGATTCTTCACTTTCACAGTCAAATATTTGCATTGTGGAAATCCCTCCCCCCTCACAAGAGAAACCCTCCCCACCTCCCTCATAGGAGAAACCCTCCCCACCTCCCTCACAAAATAAATCCTCCCCTCCTCTGTTGACTCCCCCCTCCCCGACCACCATACCCCCTCATCAGAGTGGGTCTTCAATCCCTCTTATCACCTCTTCTCCGATCAGATTCCATCTCAGATCAAGGGACATCCCTGCATGAGCTAACCCTCTAGCACCCCTCCTTGGACTGTGCACAAACCCTATCCTTCCAGCAAGGGGAAAGGGACGGGGCATACCCTCCTTTCTATCATTTGCTAAAAAAAACCCCTCTAGGACCAAGTGAATGGTAAGCAGAAAACTCTTTCTGGGGCATTTAGAGCAGTGCAAGCCCTTGAAGGGGTTCCCAAACGAAACTCCTTTCCCTCAACTGAAGGGGTCTGACAAGTACCCAGAAAAACTTTCCCTAAAGAGGATGCTACTTGTTCAAAAACCAAATGTCATTCTCTTGCAGGAAACCTTAGGTTTAGAAGCTGAGGTTTCAAATTTTTTATCTTCCATTACAAGCAACTTTTCATTCTTGGCCCAGAGTGCAAGAGGGCTTTCAGGCGGTTTGGAAATAGGATGCAATCTGTCCACCCTATGCTGTACAAACTTGTGGGGAGCCACCTTTGGCATGGGGATTGAATTTTTTTGGGCAGGAGAAAACTTACATTTAAACATCCTAAACATCTACAGGCCTTACAACAATATAGTGGCTTTCTGGGAATCTGTGCAAGCCTCCTAGATCCTAAGAAGCGAAAATGTGGTGATAGCTGGAGACCTGAAATTCACCCTTGGAGCCCATGAGATATGGGGGAAAAAGCAAGAATAGATCCTCAGGACACATTCTTTAACAATATCCTTCAAAATATCAATATGGTGGACCTCGATCCACCAAATATCAAGCCAACTTGGAAAAATAGAAGAGCAGGGGAAGATTAAATTGCAAAAAGGATCAATAGATTCCTCCTAGGAGAAAGTTTGATAGAAAAGGACCTGATGTTTAAACAATGGGTGGAATCAGGATTTGAATCTGACCATATGCCCATCTATTTGGAAATTTAGAGAAACCCTAAGAAGCCAGCCAACCCCTTCAAATTTTGTGCAGCTTGGCTAAAAAATGAGGAAGTCCTCAGGTTCATTTATACAAACTAGATCCCCTATGTGGCAGATGTTGGAACTCATGCTGCCACTCATTTTTCTCAAAACCTCTCTTGAATTAAATGCCTTATGAAGGAGTGGGCCAAGAACATTTTTTTTGGTATGATCAAGCTCTCACCTAGATTGAGGCGGAACTGGAAGAAATCCACAACTCTGAAGGGGGGGGGGGTTCATCACATAGGGAGACAAGGAAAGGCTAGTCTCCCTTGAATCCAGTAAAAGAAATATTATGAAGGAAAGAGAGGAAATATTGAGGCTAAAGAGCAGATCCATTTGGATGACAAGTGGAGACGATAACACAATTTTTTTTCAGGATTTTTCCAAAGGAAGTAAACACCAGAATACTATCCGGGAGTTAAGGAATTCAAACAATGAACATGTATCCACCCTTGAAGGAATGGTAGAGATTGGTAAAGCTTATTTCGAAAACATGTTCAAAGAAGACCAATAGGCTACAATTACAGAAGTCATCCAGACCTCACTTTTTTTCCCTGAAAGGATCTTAAAAGAGGATAATGCAGAGTTGGTGGAAGAAGTATCGGAAGATGAACTAAAAAAAAATCTGCACAGCTTCCAGAAGAACAAAATCCTAGGCCCGGATGGATGGACTATTGAATTCTTTCTGGTAGCCTATGAAACAATTGGCCCTGACCTTCTTCATCTAGTTGAAGAATCCAGAGTAAATGGGCATTTTGACCCTCCACTCAACACAACCTTTCTGGCCCTTATCCCTAAAAAAGACAACCCAGTCAACCTGGAAGATTTCAGGGCTATTTCCCTCTGCAATATCACTTACAAAGTGATAGAAAAAGTGATTGCACAACATCTAAAGAAGGTTCTCTCAAAAATCATCTCACATGAGAAATTTGGTTTCCTGGGAAATATGCAAATCCATGAAGCAATCAGAGTGGCTCAGGAAGGATGCATAGCATAAAGCTCAGAAAATCAAAAGGATCAATTCTTAGGATTGATCTCTCTAAAGCGTTTGACAGAGTAAGTTGGATCTACCTGAGACTCCTTCTTACTCACCTGTGCTTCAACTACTCCATTGTAAAATGGATTTTTTCTTCCATCTCCACTGCATCTTTTGCAGTTCTCATCAATGGCTCAGTTTCACGTTTTTTCTTTTCAGAGAGAGGTCTTAGAAAATGTTTCCCTCTCTCCCCTCTTTTATTCCTACTTGTAGAATAAGGTCTGAGTAGGGCTATATTGGATGCAAAGAGAAGAGGTCATCTTGAAGGGATCAACATATCCACAAACATCAATATCACTCATCTCCTGTTTGTAGATGACATTCTCCTCTTATGCAATGGCTCAATTCGAGAAGCAGAAAATCTCTTAGCAATTATGCATACTTTCTACAAATCCATAAGCATGATGCTGAGTGAGCATAAATCCACTATTACTGCCTTCAATCTGGAAGAGGGCACAGTAAGGAGACTCCTGGAACTCTTCCCGTTCATTGTCACCATTTTAGATGATGGACTGAAATACCTGGGATTTAGGATAAAACTAAGCTGCTACAAGAAAGAAGACTAGAATTGGATGTTGGAAAAATTGGAACGAAGGGTAAATACTTGGTGCAATAGATGGCTCTTTAGAGCAGGAAGGTTAATTCTGGTAAAAACCGTCCTTGAAGCCATTCCTCTTTATTGGATGTCTTTATCATGGATCCCAAAGTCCATATTGGAAAAGTCTAAGAAAATATGCTCAATATTTCTATGGACAGGAAAGAAGGAACAAAAAGTCCTTCCCTGGGTAAAATGGGATCACATTTCTAGACCTAAATCTCTAGGAGGGTGGGGGCTAAAAAACACTACATTGTTTTCTAAAGCTATGGCGGCTAAAGTAGGATGGAGGCTTATCACAAATACATCAGCCTAGTACCCCTATGGGATTACATCGGGAACTCAGTCTTCACCTCTCCTATGTCTGGCTTAATTATTTAGAAGGCAATCTGCAATGCCTTCTCACTCATTCACAGTGGCCTATCCTCGAAGGTTGGTAATGAGACAAGAGTCATAATAGGAGTAGACCCCTGTCCTAGAAGTCAACTCAACCACCTTGTTCCTCACCAACTCATTCAGTTCCTTCAACATAAAGGCGTCTTCCACTTAAATCTGATCGCTGACCCTGCTTCTACAAACCTATGGCAACAAGGGTGGCTAGGATGCAGGGAACTTGAGAGCCCTCCCCAATGGAATCAAACCCGCAATAGGTTTATTTAAGCCCTTCACCAATATCATATAATACTGACTGACAAAGAGGATGAACTGGTTTGGGAACATGCTGCTCATGGAAGCTACACCCCCAAAATTGGGTACCAACAACTCTGTCTCACCACTTTCCAAACTGAACTGAAATGGTGGCAACCAGGACTTTGGAAACTTACGTGTCCACAAAAGGAAAAAGTGATCATGTGGTGCACCCTTGACAACAAAACTCAAAACTAGGATAGAATGAAAAAAATATCTTTGGAAGGACCAGGTTGGTGTACCCTCTGCAAAAATAATGAGGAATCTATCAACCATCTCTTCCTCAATTGCTTCTTTACATCCTAGGTCTGGTTACACTCGCAAGCTTTGTTGAACCAAAGATTCAATTGGATTGGTTAGTCCTTTGAAGATTCATGGAAAACTTGGTCCATTACAGGAAATTTCAACTCAAAATGGGCCTCCTAAGGAAAATAATAGTTAAAATAATAAAATAATATTGATTAATTTTGGAGAAAGAAAAGAAAAAAATTATTTTTTTTGTTCGTATTTTCAACATATCTCCCTGTGTTTTTGCTCATATTTCGATCAGGAGAGCTCATTGGATGCGAAATTAAATTCCGCATCCAATGAGTACCCACTCTACATACTTTTAATGGACCTAGCTACCCCATAAACAAGAAATATCTAGAAAAACAAAGGGAGATATGTCGAAAATACGAACAAAAAAAGTAGTTTTTTTATGATACCTATCCCCAAATTTATATTAAAAATTTGTTTAATAATTATAAGGTATTTCAAATTTAAATCAATTTCATTGGCTAATACATGATGTCATGGAATTTGAATCAGGGTTGAAAGGCCCATTTTTAGTTGAAATTTCCTCTAATGCACATCTCCACAACTAGCTCGTCTAAAAGCTCTACCCCTAGTTCATTCTTGGGGCGTCTGGATAGCTTGAAACAAGGAAATTTTCCAAGACATAGCATCTTCACCTGAAGCAATAGCAAAACATGGTCTAGACATCCTCTCTTACTTTCCTCAAACAAAGGGTGGACCATTGATAAGAATAGTCACAGTGGAACAAATCGACCCTTCTATGCCTTGGGATTTTTTTGATGGAGCCTCACAAAATCATACATGCGGGGGTGGCGCCACTCTTTTCATAAACCAAAACCATCAATTTCAGATCCAAATGGGTCTTGGATCAGACATAAATAACTATGCATATCTCATGGCTCTGAAACTCCTTCTCCACTTCGCCCTGGAAAAAGGCTGCAGAAAACTTCTAATTTTGGAGATTCACTTATATTTATCAATTGGGTGAACAAAGTTCAACATTGTAGGAATCATGCTCTCACTTCACTTTATGAAGAGGTAAACAGACTCTGGACAAATTTTGAACACATTTCATGCCACCATGTTTACAAGGAATGGAACTCAGTTGCAGACCGCCTCGCTAAAGAAGGGGTGACGATGGAACACGATACTTGGAAATTTATTGAAAGCAGGGAAGAGGAAGTGTATGAGTTTTTTCATAGGCCGTCCATAGAAGCACTTCCTACAGACACTGCCACTTGAAATTTGGACTTCTTCAACTTTTTTTTAAACCTACCTATCTTCCAGTCACATTGCAACGTCACACGTAGTTTTTGTCACACACTCGGCTCTTTGTTAGGCATAAGGGGAGTTATCTCCTTGACATATTTTCATCTCAGTATCGACCCAAGGAAAGTTAAATGACCCAGGCCTATGGTCTAAATATTTTTGGAGACATTTTCTGATTTTGTTTTCGGATGTTAACAACGATATGCACAACATACTAACTATGTAAAGACTCTTATTTTGAATTAATATAAATACATGGATTTTTTCTTTGGGAAAAAAATCCTTGTGATCTATATTATCAAAGTTTTTTCACTCAATCATTCCTCCAAATCCATGAGCATCCTTACTACATCTGACATAGGTTGGTGTTATGAGTTCTTAGTTTTATTTGTCATGCATTACTTGTGTCACCATGCTTTTTGTATTTTAGATGTCAATTTAGGTCCCTTGGGAGGTAAATATTGTAAAATTGTATTTAAATTATTAAAGATCTTGTCAAAGACCTAATACCCCTTGATCTCCCTTCACTAGGTCTAGCACAACTTCTCTAGACAAAAAATGATTTTTCCACTCTAGAGACAAAGTTCCATGATTTATGTGGTAGGTGAAAGGGAATATTCCCTTTTAGGTTGGTGCACTTCCTAGTCTAGGAGTTAACTACAAAGATTTCAAATCTAGCTCTAATTTGCTCCAGTTGTGGTTGGGATGTCCCATACTTGTCCCTAAAGGTGGCACATTAACTTCTAGTTAGCTTTAGAAGTGGTGCATTGAGCCCTAGTTTGATCCTAGAGGTGGCACTTAAGTTCATGCACAAAGGATGACACTAGGAGGGGTGCCTCCTTTTCTCATTTTGTTATTTAATCAAGTACACCCCGTCCCTTTTATTATGTATTGGTGCTTGAGGAATTGAGGCTATTGTAATTTATCTTTGAGAGTGATGCTTGTTAAATAAAGAAAGACTTTGCAGGTCACATGTGGAGCAACTTCTTGATGTGTGGATGCTAGCTTGTCTTGTGCTTCTAAGGTAAAATGTTTCTTTTACAATTGTGAATTATTTCCTCTGTTTGATAGGCCATTGAAATGGTGTTACTTCCCAGTTGGATTAGTTTAGTCTAAGTATATGCTTGGTTAAATCGCATTGGTAGTTTACTTGTAAGGTGGTTATTTTTAGTATATTTTTCGCGTTGGATTGTGCTATATTGACCCTTTGCATGTAGATTATGCTCGGGAGATGAAATAAGAGGAGATCTGATCTCCTTTATGAAAGTCTATTTGATTGCAGGTTCCTTATTCATCAAGAGGATTGAGGCTAGCCTAGGTCAACCTCATTTCTCAAGTGATCTTTCAAACAAGGCGCTCTTAGTTGTTCATTGGAGACTCTATTGTCATTCTTGTCGGCAATTATCTTTTTCTTTTTCAATCTTCCAAAGTTAAAATAAAGCTATTTCGTTTACTTATGTGTTTCAATATGTTACATATAAGAGAGTTTCATTTTAAATAGTTTGCATATCAGAGATCTGTCATTAAACTTTGAACATCATAAGTTAGACCTATCTTAAGATTAATTTTGAACTTGCATGCCAAATTTAATCATTCACAGTTCTTTTTTTTCGTAGATTGCTTATAAATCTGCACGTTTTATAGTTCTAAAGAACATCTTTAATTGTAGATTTGTAAGTGGGTAGCTAGTTATCTCAACTAAGAATACTTGCAAGCTATACCATATGTCGTCCCTTGCAATTTTTGTGATATATGCTCGTTGATTTTCACTAACAAAGTGAAATTTTGGACAACCATTAGGAATCCTAGAGGTCACAACTTAGTATCAGAAAGAAGGGCGGTCAAATAACCCATCTTCTAACCATTTATCTTTCCTTTTCCGATCTCTTTCTTCAATAATTGTAAGCTTGTCCAAAATAATGGACAACTGAGCATTTCTTAGAGGGTCCTAAAAGGCATTGCAACTCACATGTAAAGTGCTTCTCACCATTAGCCTTGTCATTTTTTGCTTATTTATCTTTTGTATTTACTTGCAGTAATGTAGATTAGCCAGTTTAGGATTCAATTTATCAATTTGTCAATCACTCAATTTCATTAAATTAAAAACTTAGCTTGGGTTTTTAATAATATGTACTTTCTCAGTAAGGCATCCAATCTCTACACCCTCACTACGTGTAAGATGTACCTTGGATATGGAGGTTTTTGAGTATAACCAAACCCAAACTTGGTACTCGTAGAGCATTGACAGTTCTCAAACTTTCTTGTGAAGCATGAATACCTAATTTTGTTTGAGTTTCGAATAGTTCTCTCATAATCTATTCTAAGTTTATAACAATCTACAATTTCACTAAATCTAATGAGTTAAAAGGAATCAAGACATTTATTTCATTTGACATATCTAATATCATTTCAAGTATTGCATGAAAGTAGTTCTTCCATTACAAGCATTATACATGCAATTCACTTTCAAGATCTCAATGCTCGGCTTATTCATTATATTATCTTGTAAATATGTTTTCCTTTCATACACTCGCCCTATTAAATATCATATTTGAAGAGAATTTTACATGCTTATGAGTTGTAGATCTAAACTCTAGCATTGTTGTTATATCTCAAATTATATTTACTTTGTATGCTTTATTTACGAAGTAGCTCTGTACTTTCAGTATTCTAAATTAACTCCTATAGTTTATTTTTTTAGGTTATACTTCCCTTGGATTTGTTTAGGAGTTGGCATAAATAGAGGGGTTGATTGTTGTGGTGACCATTGCACCCAACTTGAGATTTCTCCCAAGGTCAATTTCCATGAATTGAAAATTTTCTCACGTAGGTGTGGATTAGGGGGAAATGTTGATGTAATTGTAACTTCAGAATGTATTCACTTGTATTTATTATCTATTGTAACCCGATGTTTATTCCGGGATGTACTTGAGTCATGTCATGCCCCGATGTTCCTACCGGGAGGTTCTATAATGTAAACAAGTCATGTCAAGTCGTTGTGGGTAACCCTCCTATTGTCTAAAGGTTAAAGTCCCCGCAGTTCCGGGGCACTAGGGTTATTAGACTCGCCTAGTGAAGTCGCCTCTAGTAGGGTTTTAGTCATGTCGGGAATTAGTATAAATAGAGAGGTGACCTCTCTATTTATCACACACTCACTCACACTCAGTTGTAGCGCATAGCTGAGGAAGAGAAAGAAACTGGGGCTAGAATAAAGAGGTTACTACTGTCGGGAGATCATCTTACTGTTTTGGGGTTTTACTTTGGCGCTGATTCTATCTCTAAGGAAGTTGCAGGGTTTTCTCCATTTATGGTTTCCTCAAGGAAAAACACTGTGTTCATTGTCTCTTGTGTTTAATTCCTGTGCTTGTTGTTCTCTCAGTTAAAAGATCCTAATGTTATGCTAGCTTAATGTTAAAAATCTAACATGGTATCATAGCTAACCTAAGAAGAAGACACTGTGCAGCTGCGGGAACTAGGGATTCCTACTTTGTGGATCTCTCTCCATATTTTTTCAGCAAAATAAGGTTGGAATAACTCTCCTCCCTAGGGTGCATCTTTCTGTAGAAGCAGAATCCAATTCTGAGGTTTTTCAGTTTTGGACCCGACACTACTACCGAAAATTAGGGCTTTTCACAAAAGTGGAATTTTTCAGTGAGCCTAGGCCTGGATTGATCTCCTCCTCAAAATCGAAGTTAGGGATCAAATTCAAAGCATTTGGTTGGATAGAACTCCGAGAAAGCAAAATCCTAATATGCTCTTGAACCAACACTGCAGGATTTCAGCTCCAAATCCAGATCCGACACCTTGACTTGGTAAGATCTAAATATTTTGTATTTCCATTTGAGGTTCTCAGTTAAGATGTCCCATCATACCAAGCTTGATGAAAAGCTTGAGGGAGCTGATAACTTTCGAGCCTGGAAGTATAGGATCTCCCTGGTCCTGGAAGAGAATGAGTTGGACTCCTACATCAGTGAGGAGGTTCCAATTCTAGAGGGAGATGAGGCCAAGGCCTTACTTAAGAATAAGTTGGTTACGGCAAAGAGGATCATTGCAGATTCTGTCAAGGATCACCTCATACCATAGGTGTCCTCCTTCAAGACACCTAAAGCCATGTTTGATGCCCTAACCAAACTGTTTGAAGGGAAGAACATCAATAGGAAGATGAATCTAAGGAACCAGTTGAAGAATGTAAAGATCCAGATTGCTGAGACCATCCAGTATTATTTTACAAGGGTATCTTAGATCAAGGAACAACTAGAAGTAGTAGATGAAGAAGTGGAAAATGCAGAGATTGTAATGAACACCTTGAATGGTCTCCCTAGATCACGGGACTCCTTCATTCAAGGAATTTGTGCCAGAAAGAAGTTAGTCAAGTTCAACAAACTATGGGAAGAATGCTCTCAAGAAGAAGCTCAAATAGCAGCTCAAGAAGAGAAGATGGGAAGTGAAGATCAAGCTCTCATAGTTCAATCCAAGAAAAATAGAAGAAACTCTCATCACTCCAGAGGTAAGACCTTTCACTAGAAAGATAACTTTAGAAAGGACTTATCTAAACTAAGATGCTATACATGTGATGAAAGAGGACACTTTGCCAAAGATTGTCCTAGAAACAAGGTTAACTCTCATAAGAAGAAGGGAAACAAGAGAAGACATCATGCTCATGTTGCAGAGGACGATGAACCTTCCAAGAAGAGAACCAGATATGAAAGTGAAGATTCTTCCAGTGATGAAGAATATGTTTTTATTTCCTCTCTTACGGGAAACATTACTCATGGAAGCAATGATTGGATTATAAACAGTGGGGCTTCCAAGCATATGAAAAGATTCAAGGAATCCTTCGTGAAACTTTTAGAACATGAATCACCTCACAAGGTGAAGCTAGGAGATGACTACTAGTATCCAATAAAAGGTAGTGGGGAATCCTCCTACAAGCTAGACTCTGGAAAATCAATGATCATGAAAGAAGTATTATTTGTACAAGACTAAAGAAGAACCTTATCTCCGTATCTGCATTAGATGCAAAAGGAATGAGGGTTGCATTTATAGATGGTCAAGTCATCATGTGGCCAAAAGGAAAGACTATTGATGATGCAGTAGTGATTGGAGAACAAGAAGGAGGTTTGTACAAATTGAAGGGCCATCCAGAACAAGCATTGGTTCATGACATAGTAGAGCCAAATGAACTTTGGCATAGAAGGCCTACACATGTGCATTACAGAGCACTACCACTTGCAAGCAGAGCTATTGAAGGTCTTCCAGAAATTCAAGCAAAACATGATGGGGTTTGCAAAGGATGTGCGAAAGGAAAGAACACAAAGAAGAAATTTCCAAGTAGTGAGAGCAAAGCAAAAGGAATCCTGGAAATCATCCACTCCGATGTATGCGGACCAATGTCATCAAGCTCACTAAGCGGGTATGTATATTATGTTTCTTTCATTAATGAATTTTCTAGGAAGACATGCATTTACTTCATGAAGAACAAAGATGAAGTGTTCATCAAGTTCAAGGAATTCAAAACCTTGATCGAGAACCACACAAAAAAGAAGATCAAGACCTTTCGATCAGATAATGGTGGAGAATTCACATCAAATGAATTCAAAGACTTATGCAAAGAATCAGGGATTAAGAGGGAGTTATCCACTCCTTATAATCCACAGCAGAATGGGGTTGCAGAAAGGAAGAATAGAACTATCATGGAAGCTGCAAGAGCAATGCTTCATGATCAAGATCTTCCTATGCATCTATGGGCAGAAGCTGCTAGAACAACGGTGTATGTACAGAACCGTACTCCACACAGAGTACTTGAGAACAAGACTCCTGAAGAAGTCTTATCCAACAAGAAACCAAAAGTCAACCATCTCAGAATATTCAGCTGTCTAGTCTATATACACATTCCAAAAGAAAGGAGAACAAAACTAGATCCTTCAGGAAAGAAGGGTATATTTATGGGATACTCTAAAAGCTCGAAGGGTTACAGAATATACTTCCCAGGATTCAAGAAGATTGACATCAGCAGGGATGTAACATTTGATGAAGACTCGACTTACAACAAATCCAGAAAGAAACCTGTTGAAGATCCTGAAGAAGCAAAAGCACCCAGAATTCATGATACAACCATGAATGAAGAAGTTCAAGAAGAAGATCAAGAATTTGAAGAACCACAAGAACCTATAGATCCACCTCAGGAGAAGAATCCTCACAAGAGGAAAGCTGCTTGGGTACGAGAAGCTATCCAAGGTGCAGAAAGATATGGGGCTCCAGAAGAGAATCACAGAGAAAGAAAGAGGACCAGATCTTGCTCCGGGTATGTAGAATTACTATGTGATTTCATCGATAAAGAACCTTCCAATTATGAAGAAGCGGCAGAATGGAAAGAATGGAAGGATGCTATGATCGAAGAGTATCAATCGATCATGAAGAATGATGTTTGGGATGTTGTCCCAAGACCATAAGGGAAGTCAATTGTAACTTCCAAATGGATCTACAAGATCAAGCATGCTGCAGATGGTAGCATAGAGAAATATAAGGCAAGATTCGTGGCTCGTGGTTTCTCACAGAAAGAAGGAATAGACTATGAAGAAACCTTTGCACGTGTATCCAGATACACTTCCATTAGATCAGTACTTGCTCTGGCTACAGTGATGAAATGGAAGATACACCAAATGGATGTCAAGACTGCTTTCTTGAATGGTGTAGTGGAAGAGGAAGTGTATGTAGAACACCCACTTGGTTTTGAGACACATGACAGGGAGTCTCATGTGTGAAGATTGAAGAAAGCCCTGTATAGTTTGAAACATGCACCCAAGACTTGGTACGACAGAATTGATAGCTTTCTATCTAGTTTGGGCTTTACTAAGATTAAAGCAGATTCCAACCTTTACTACAAGGTTGAAGATGGCAACCCAGTGATTCTCCTACTGTATGTAATAGGTATGGATGGGTTGATTGCTGATACGAAGAGGAAGCTTGCTGCCGAGTTCGAAATGAAGGACTTGGGTATGATGCATTATTTTCTAGGCATGGAGGTGTGGCAGAATGTAGATGGAATTTCCCTGGGACAAGGGAAATATACAGTAGAGATCCTGAAGAGGTTTGGGATGATGGACTGCAAGGATATGACCACACCTATGGCATCAAAATTGAAGCTATTGCGTGTTGCTTCATCAGAGATAGTTGATGCTATGATGTATCGTTAGATTATTGGGTCCTTAATGTATCTAAGAAACATGAGACCAGATATTTACTTTGTTGTGAACACCTTGAGCCAGTTCTTGACAGATCCGAGACATGTTCACTTGATTGCTGCAAAGCATATTTTGAGGCACCTGAGGGGTATAGTTGATTATGGGCTCAAGTACGAGGCTAATTAGAAGATTAACCTGGAGGGATATGTTGATTCAGATTGGGTAGGCATTGTCATCGATAGGAAGAGCACTTCAGGGTGTTCCTTTAGTATGGGCTCAGGTGTGATCTCTTGGTTTAGCAAGGGAAATATACAATAGAGATCCTAAAGAGGTTTGGGATGATGGACTGCAAGGATATGACCACACCTATGGCATCAAACCTAAAGCTATTGAGTGTTGCTTCATCAGAGATAGTTGATGCTATGATGTATCATCAGATGATTGGGTCCTTGATGTATCTAACAAACACGAGACCAGATATTTACTTTGTTGTGAACACCTTAAGCCAGTTCTTGACAGATCCGAGACATGTTCACTTGATTGCTGCAAAGCATATTTTGAGGTACATGAGGGGTACAGTTGATTATGGGCTCAAGTACGAGGCTAATTAGAAGATTAACCTGGAGGGATATGTTGATTCAGATTGGGCAGGCATTGCCATCGATAGGAAGAGCACTTCAGGGTGTTGCTTTAGTATGGGCTCAGGTGTGATCTCTTGGTTTAGCAGGAAGCAATCTTGTATGGCACTGAGTACAGCTGAATTAGAGTATGTCGCAGCTTGTTCAGCTAGTTGTGAGGCAGTATGACTAAGGAAGCTACTATTTGATTTACTTGATCTCGAGTTGGATGCTACTTGTATACATTGTGACAACCAGAGTTGTGTGAATTTGTCAAAGAACCCGGTGTTCCATGACAAGTCGAAGCATATCGATATCAAGTATCACTATATCAGGGATATGGTGCAGAGGGGAGAAGTGAAGCTCCAGTATGTTGAGACGGACGAACATATAGCTAATGTATTGACGAAACCATTATCCAGAGTGAAGTTTGAGTACTTCAGGGAGAAGCTTGGTGTTCTCCAGATCGAGGTCCCTTCTAAGGGGAAGTGATGAGTTTGTGAGCCATTCTGACATGGTAAGAGGATTGGTTCCTTCCATGGTCAGATGTAGGGGCTGAGCCATTCTATCATGGTGAGAGGATTGGTTCCTTCCATGTCATATATGAGTGCTAACCCATTCTGATATGACTGTAGTATTGGTTCCTACATGATCAGATATAAGGGCTATTGCCATTCTTGGGATGGAGGTGCTTGGTCAATTACCAGGAATACTTAGTCTAGGACTGAGGGCCATTATGATATGACTATAGGACTTGTTCCTACATGATCAGATGTGAGCACATGGCCATTCTAATGTGATTGAGTAATGTGTTCCCACTTGATCAGATATAAGGGTTGTTTCCATTCTCTTGGATAATGGAGGCACCTGGTCAGTTACCAGGAACCCTCAACCTGGGGTTGAGAGCCTTTCCATCATGGTTGCAGGATGTGTTCCCGCATGGGTGGATGTAAGTGCAGAGCCTTTCCATCATGGTTGCAGGATGTGTTCCTGCATGGGTGGCTGTAAGTGCAGAGCCTTTTCATCATGGTTACAGGATGTGTTCCCGCATGGGTGAATGTAAGTGCAGATCCCTTTCATCATGGTTGCAGGATGTGTTCCCGCATGGGTGAATGTAAGTGCAGAGTCCTTCCATCATGGTTGCAGGATGTGTTCCCACATTGGTGGATGTAAGTGCAGATCTCTTTCATCATGGTTGCAGGATGTGTTCCCTCATGGGTGGAAGAGCAGAGTCTTTTTAGCATGGTTGCAGTATGCGTTCCCGCATGGCTAAATGTGAGTGCTGGGCCTTTTTGATGTGATTATAGGATTGGTTCCTACATGATCAGATGTGAGTGCTGGGCATGCCTTTCTGACGAGTAGGTCATATGTAAGTTCTGGGCGGGCCATTTTGACTTGGTGTCAGATATAAGCGCTGAAGAAGACCTACATGGAGGCTAGGCCTACAACCAACATGAAAAAGGGTTGGCTCTGTAGAACTTCCTGTGACGAGAATAATCATGAGATATCACCTGTGATGATGATCCAACAGTGATGATCCAGATCCAGTGATGATGCCCAGTGATGATGATTCCGATCGAGTGATGATCTAGATCCTGTGATGATGATCCAAATAGAGTGATGATCCATATCCAGTGTTGATGATCCAGATCGAGTGATGATCTAGATCCAAAGATTAAGATGACTTGAATATGGAGATGACTTGAAGATGGAGATGACTTGAAGATGCAGATGATGAGATGATCCAGAGAAGAAGACTAGTGATGAAAATTGTGTCGAGAGAATACCTTCCTAGTTAAGAGGGAGTGTTGATGTAATTGTAACTTTGGAATGTATTCACTTGTATTTCTGATCTATTGTAACCCGATGTTTATTCTAGGATGTACTTGAGTCATGTCATGCCTTGATGTTCCTATCGGGAGGTTCTATAATGTAAAAAAGTCATGTCAAGTCATTGTGGGTAACCCTCCTATTGTCTAAGGGTTAAAGTCCCCGCAGTTCGGGGGCACTAGGGTTATTAGACTCACCTAGTGAAATCGACCCTAGTAGGGTTTTATTCATGTCAAGAATTAGTATAAATAGAGAGGTGACCTCTCTATTTATCACACACTCACTCACACTCAGTTTTAGGGCATAGCTAAGGAAGAGAAAGACACTGGGGCTAGAAGAAAGAGGTTACATTTGTTGGGAGATCATGTTACTGTTTTGGGGTTTTACTTTGGTGCTGATTCTGTCTCTGAGGAAGTTACAGGGTTTTCTCCATTTATGGTTTCCCCGAGGAAAAACACTATGTTCATTGTCTCTTGTGTTTGATTGCTGTGCTTGTTGTTCTCTCAGTTAAAAGATCCTAATGTTATGCAAGCTTCATGTTAAAAATCTATCAGGAAACAAATCCATTTCCTCACAACTTTATAGAAATGAATGAAGTAAAGGGATAATTGGGAAAAATGAAGATAGAGGTTAAAATGGATGTACAACCCATTAGGAAACCCACCTATTGATTGAACCCTAGTACAAAGGATGAGTAAAGGAAGAGTTTGATAAGATTCTAGTGATCATATTGATGAATCTTGTGGAAGACTTAGATTGGATAAGTCCAATGGGAATTGTTGGAGCAGGGTCCCGTAGCTACAGAAGAAGCTGCTAGTTTTGGCAGAAAGAAGTTAAGATAGAGCTACGACGCCGTAGCACGTTTCCAGCTGGAGAGCAGAGCCGGAAACCATGACTTTTAAGATAGAAAAGTCAATAAGGAAATGGTACCTGAGTAGCCGAGAAGAGAGAGCTCAACCACTGCATTGAAGGCAGCGGTGGAAGACAGGAGGGCTCAACGACCCTCATAAAGGAGAAGGAGCAATGATGATGGAGTATTGAAGGCGAAGGACAGAAAAGCGAAGCGGTGCATAGTACCCATGATCAGTGCCGGGAAGCATGGAAGACTGCAGAGAGCTGTGGTGTGACGGAAAGCGGCTACCTCAAGTACAGATATGGCCGACTGTCACTAGTTAGGTTTTGGGTTACTGTTGGGACAGGCCCACAGTGTTGTAATGGCAAGACCTTCGGGCTGCCTATAAAAGAATATATTTTGTATTGTAAAAGGGTTGGCGGGTTGAAGAGCTAGCTAGTCATTTTGTTAGTTAAGTAGTTGGTTCATTCAGTCGATAGTAGTGTTTTGCAGACTATTAGACTGTTGTAAAAGCCTAGCTCTAGTTCTGTTATTAGCGGTAGCAATCTTACGGTAACCAGTAGCTGGCTTATAGAATATGTATGTAAAGATCCACAGGGATCGACAGAGAGGGAAGAGTATATTGTAGGAGAGCAATATAGAAGAGAAAAGAGATATAAGAGAGAATATCTTAAGCTGCATATGCGGTGCAGCAGAACTGTGTTTTACCTTCCCCTGAGCTAAAATAAAAACACAGTTCTGTGGACGTAACTTCCATCCTGGAGGTGAACCACGTTAAAATCAGTGTTATGCGATTGGTTTATGTGTTATGTTTATTTATGCATTTCTGAGTCAGTTTATGGACTTTGTTTACAGTTTAATGAATGAATGTGTTAATTAGTTCACAGCAATATAGAAGGGTAAATATAGGTTAACGTCTTTGGCACGCTGTTTATGGTTCATTTATGCTTTGCGTAAAACAGTCTCTATTGCAGTATCGAATAGCCTTGTATGTTAAGTCTTGCACGTCGACACGAGCAACGCTAAGTGTGCTAAACTGCGGAGGTAGGATATCACAGAGAGGTGATACCGCACCGGCAGAGGAGCTGCGGTGCGCGATACCGCAGGTGAAGGACTTAGCGTTGGGTAGGAACTGCGTGTCGCACCGTGCGCGGCGATGCGATAAGGTTGGAGATATCGCGGGTCTAAGAAAGTGCGTGCCACAGGAAAGGATCGTGCAGCGGTATAAAGGAATATCTTGTGGATAGAAGAGCTACGAGGCGAGGAAATCGCGCGATGCGAGCAGGAGATCGCCCGATGCGCAGAGGAGAGACTGCAGCTAGGAGAGCTGCGAGCCACCAGTGGGATTGCCACAGAACCCGGTCCAAGACGCTTGAGTCCTTGGCTAACCCATTAGAGTCACTTCGGGTGAGACTTCAGGCCACTTTGCGATCTGTCGCCGAAAGGGCCAGTGATCTAGGGGTGTTGTTTGTTGATTATAGTTAACCTGGGTCTGCCCATAGCAACCAACAGGAATTCAAGACAAGAAATTAGGAGCAGGCTTTCAAGTATGTATGGATATATGAGGGTATGTTGCTTGCGTTCATGACCCTTTTACAACAATATTAAGTGATGAAGTACTAGATCAAGTGGTTAAAAAAATTGCATACTCCTTCATGGATGGTTTCTCCAGCTCCCACATGGTGCACATAGCATAGGAAAATAATAAAAAGACCACCTTTGCAACTAAATAGGGTTCCTATGCCTACAATGCCATAACTTTTGAACATAAGAATACACCAAAAACATTCTTTGGGATAGTAATCACACCATTCAGGAGCAACATTCATAAATTCTTGTGATTATATCTAGATGATTGTATATAGTATAACTTGCTAAAGGGCCCATGTTTCCATGTTGTGGCTAATTTTTGAAAGGTGTCTACAACTATAAATATCCCTTAGACTAAAAAAGTGCATCTTTTGCACACTTATTGGTACCCTCCTGGGGCATGTTGTTTGCAAACATGGAATTTTGATCGATCCAACCAAGATAATAGTAATTGTTAATCTTGAAGCCTTGACCAACATACACACATTACAATCAATATTGGGCCACATTGACACTATTGTACGCTCATAAAATGATTTGCATCCATCACAACACCATTGGAATGACTGCTCAAAAACACAAAACGCTTTTACTAGGATGAACAATGTATGAAATACTTGGAGCTACTAAAACAGGGATTTGTAAGCACCCATATCCTCATCTTCTCTAGTTGGAAAGTTCAATTTCATGCACATGTTGATGCATCCAGTGTTGGACTAGGAGGCATATTAACACAACCTAGAGAAGGAAGGTTTAATAAAGACTATATGAGATTACTTGGGTGATATTTCTACATTCCTCATGACTAGTGTAGCTCCACATGAATACTAAACAACCTAAAGGAAAAAAACCAGTTATCAGATCAACAAATTACTAACTTATAGCATACCAACTCTATAAACTAGTGATAAGTGGGATCATTCAACAATGTGTGATGGAACATTGTTGAGCCGACATTCAGTGGGAATACCATGATGGTGTCGCAAGAGGTCACACTAGCTGGAAATCCATTGCTCATATAGCATTACAAGTAGGGATTTGGTGGTCGATGATATTTAATGATGTAAAGGAATAATTCTAGTCTTGTGATGTGTGCTAATGAAAAGGAAAACCTAAAAGAAGAGACTAACTACCCCTCCATCCAGTGGTGGTACTATAGGAATTTAAAAAGTGGGGAGTGAGTTTTGTAGGTCCTATAAATCCACCCACATGGCATTCAAGTTCCCGCTTCATTCTCATAACCACTGACTATATTACCATATGGGAAAAGATTACACCACTCAAGATTGCAGTACCCAAATGACTACTACATTCGTCTTTGAAAACATAATATATGAATTTGAGAGCCCCAAATAATCAGGGAATGCATTTTATGAGCCACATTTTCAAAAATACTCATCGAGGATTTTATGATCTAATATCACACAAGCAACATCTACCACACCCAATCCAACAAAGTTGTCAAAGCATTCAATAAGATCTTGGATCTTAGTTTAACCAAGGTGTGTTCAATGAACTAGGATGACTATGATAAGAGAATAGTTGCAGTACTTTAGGCATAAAGTAACACCACTAAGAAGCTCACCAAGCATAAACTTTTTCATGTTAGTTTATAGATAAAAAGCGACGGTGCCTATTAAATTCATTGTAATTATTTATTTTGCAGTACAAAAATATGCTCTATGAATATAACCCCTTCCAAAATGGCTTTCCAAGTTAATTGATTTTATCTCAGCGCGAGCTTGAAAACAATTTGAAACTCACTTAAACAAAAGGGATCAATATAGAAGGATTATTTTAATGAACTTGATTGCTTTCAAAGGGCTTGAATCCACACATGCATTTTAATATTTATAATATGTAATTAGTCTTAGTCATAATCATATAGTGCACATAATAGACATAATGCAGAAATGACACGCACAAAGGAAAAATGAGACAATACAATACATAGTTGATAACGGAGTTCAACACAGACCCTATCTACATCTCCAGGCTTGATCAATAGTTGAAATGCTTCTTATTCACCTTTTGAAAAGGACACCATCCTTTACATAATGGTGGAGCTCCCACATCATGAGTGGTTGGAGAACTATCACAACAATGGTAGCATCAAAGCCACATAGAAGCAAATGTTCTCTAATGCACTTGGAACCTTCAACTAATCTCTCACATCGATATTCAGGTTGATTCCATAATGGATCCTTCAAAAGTTATGCACATCCCACAACATGGATGCAAAATATTATTACAACCATCTTCAAAACATGAAGGCCTCAAACATGGCCTCAAATGGAGTTTTCACAACAATCCTCTGAAAACAAAGACTCCAACAAGAGTCATGGATCTCACTCTCCAAAAGCACTCCAAAGAGTCTCTCACAAGTCCCCAAAAACATGTAGAAAACATGGGCTTATATAGCTTGAGGTTACCCTTGGTGGCATGATTATCATGGACCAAACTTATCCCATTCGTTTGGATTTGGTTACAACTTGTTATAACCACTAAATAAAACATATTTGTTTTTGGCCTTGGTTACACCATACCCCTTTTAAAACTTGGCATATTCCATGCGGTAGGTTTGGTATTACAACTAATTCTTTTTTTGGCATCACAACCACATATGTGGTGGCAGGCTTCCACGTATGGTTAAAACCAACCACATGCCATAACAATATCCGTTGGGATATAATTTACCACATGGCATTTAATAACCAACCATCAACTTGGGAATTCATTTCCTCATATCATATTTAGGTTGTTGGCATAAAACCATAATATGGTAATACCACACTGTTCATGGAAGCTTTAATTCGTGGCATGAAGTCATTAAATAATATGGCAATCCCCCACTGTTCATGGAAGCTTTAATTCATGGCATGAAGCTCATTAATGAATTTGGAAAAACGGTTAAACCCAAATATAGTCTACCATTAACCAAATTTTGTTGCACACAATATATAAAAATATATATAAAACAACCTTGGTCTAGTTTGGGAATTCACCATGTGGGTTGACACCCCACGTGATCCCCGCAACATCCAAAAGGGGGTGGGGCTTAGTCTTCGAATGTTTTGCAACCCATTCAAAACAAATGCCAGATTAAACAATATAATTCTTATATCACTTAAAATGAACAAATCTAGGCAAATTGGTGAAGCCACTTGGATATCTCGTGGGAGGTCATGGGTTCGATCCTTAGTGCCATGTTTTGTTCAACATAACAATATAGTGGCCATTTCCTTACCAAGTGGCGGTGCTGGATTGGTCCACATTTCCATTTGTACTGTCATCTGGGCCATCATGTTTTGTTGAACAGAACAATATAGTGACCATTGTCTTACCAAGTGGCGGTGTCGGATTGGTCCACATCTCCAATTGTACTGTCATTTGGGCTACCACGTGTCAAGATAACATTGGTCCACGTACTTGTTAACTTAGTTGTAATTTTCCAATTAAACCTGCCATTTTGTAGTCGTATATGCCACGTGTCACCTTTTTAGTGGTGCCATGTGGCATCCTTTTCTCCATATTGCGCAATGCCGACGTTGTTTTGCTGAAATTTCAGAATTTAATATCTTGGCTGTTCGCAGTCCATTTGAGGCGAAACGAGTGTCATCAGAAATATTTGTTTGAGCTCTACATGATGGTGTTGTACCTTGTGGAATTTAAGCACTTTCATTCTGGAGCATCTTCAGATCCTACTAGATCATTAATGGAGTTTGAGGAGCACAAGTTCCTATGATGTTACCACAAGATGTAGAGAAGTCAATACAAAAATCCTAACATGATTGGCACATTAAACATAAGGAATTTTAATAATGTGACCTAGTTCTCCTCAATGGTAGCAAGCACCTTAAGGCATACAGGGAAGCTACAAATGCACTAGTTGGGCGCCTTCATGGTCACTGAGATTCGAGATTCAAGAGTAGTAAGGTTGGCTCAATTAGAAGAGATAATTTGAGAAGGATAGGTAAATGGCAACCACTTGAAGCTATCCCAACATTTCAAATTTAAGTTTCTAGGATATCCAAACTCGTGTACAATATTTTGTTTAAACTAAGTCATTAAGGTTAAATCTTGTCAATACCCGATGATTCAATCATGTCAATAGTCTAGTCTAGTAAAATTCAAGAGTAATTCCTCGTTCATCATGCACATTTCCTTTCATTTTCAATAAATTGAAAACTCGACCTTTGTGGCCAAGGAGGAACAAGTTAAGATAGTTATGCCAAAAGCATAGAGTTACATCAAGGGACTAGTTGTGTTAGATAGATTTAGTTTCATCAATTTGTTAGTTGTGTCCAACAACCATAATGTTGCATTTGCATGTGGAGTGCACCAAGTAAAAAAGTTGCATATGGCTTGCACCAAGTAGAAAAGTCATGTACTCATGGGTTGTTAAGTGAATAAAGAGTGCACTAGATGCTAGCATTGAACACTATTTCATAGAGGCAATAGTAAAGCATCATGGCACCCTCTAAGTGGTGCAAGCCTTAGCAAGAATGCACCTAATGGCACAATTATTCTCACAAGTGTTGTAACTCTCAAATATCACTCAAGTATGCATGAAAGACCTAATGTGTTAGCATTTTATTTCTAGAAATGAGACCACATACAAGCTTATCCAAGCAAAGAGAGACATTACTTGGGTGCACATAGATAATAGAAATCTTCATATCATGTTGGAAAATATTATTAAATAGGTAGAGGAGCTACAATGGGATAAATATAAATTGTAGGATCAAGTCGAATTTGTAAGAGGTTGGCTTATATAGATGTTTCCATCCATTGAAGAAGAAGACACCTAGATAAAAGACCCATATATCAACAACCCCTACTATATATAGCAACCAACTAATACATGCAATGCAACATATGAAAACGGGGAAAGAGAATCTCAAATCCATATGGGATATTGAATGCTTAATTAAACAAAAAAACATGGTCCAGATGTCGCAAAGTAGCCTACGATAATCTTCTAGATGCCATAGAGTATCCTACCATAATCATTGTTGATTAGGTTACATAGAAGTTGAAATAGGTAACCAATTAATCTCTAGATATTGTCACCACAACCTAGAACTCAATATAGATAGTCAAGTAGTGAGAGTGCCCCTTAGAAGCTATCTGAGACATAATAAACATGCTCCAACAAGAGGCCAAGAAAACAACATATCCACTCATTCTGGACGAGAAACTATGGGGCATACAGAAGGTTGATGAAGAACTTGGTCAAGTCTACCAAGCTAGTAGATTGGTCCAATCCTAATTGGGACAAATTCAACAAATCACACTTGTGCATTCTCCTCATTACACGAGAAACAATTATAATTTGCATTGGTCCATGGGATATGACAAAAAATGCTTGATGCCAACTAGGGAAATGCCTATTTGGTAAGATTAAACATCTTTATTAGTATTTAAACCAAACATCTTGAATAATTGGTTGGGTTTTAAAACAATGTTTTGGAGGTGGTCACAAATGTAGGCCCCTCATTTTAAGTAGGTACACTCAACATAGAAGGGGACAACAAAATATGTCAAATCAAGCAAGGTCAGAGAGTTGGCTTGAGGATGAATCAACAAGTGTGGTTAGGGTTGGTTGGGATCCTTGTTTCGAATTTTGAAGAACAAATGTGATAGTAGGGAGAGCAGGATGGTGGAAGAACAACCAACAAAGTCAAAGTTAAGCTACGACATGTAACATATATATAATTGGAAGTAGTGAAAAGCACCAATGCGATATATTAACAAGGGTCAGGACAACAAGGAGGATCATATGCAATTAAGGAAGAGATGGAAAAAGGAGGATGCCACTTGGACAAAGAATAAGGAGAATATTGTGAGTAAATGAAGCCAACATAAGCAAGACGACAATAGATTTGCAAGAAATTTTGATTGTACCTTCCTGCCTACAATCGAATAATATATATTATAAAGGATTAGGCCTTCTAAAGTTTGATGTTAATGTATGCTTGTTGTTGTGGTGATATCATATATTTTATAATCGTTTTTTAGAAGATGGTATTTGCTTTGTGATGTAACCCTTTTACGATGTATTTGTTCATCCTAAATATATGATGGAAGAAGTCCCCCTTATAAATTTGAGATTTACATTTATACATATGGTGACGATGTTGAATTTTATCGTTTTGTGAGTATTTATATATGATATTCATTGTGCTTAATTTGTGTTGCATTTATAAGTATAATAGTTAGAATGGAAGGTTTTATTCTTGGTCTTGTTGTATTAATCATTCGTGGTTGTTGTAAATTGCATAGTGGATGGGATGTTTTAAGGTAGTCGATGCAACTAATAGTTGCAATCACCATGTTGCAATAAGCCCATACTATCTCTGGTCATAACATTTCCCATTGGGTGAGACCTTCACCCCATGGGTATTGAATAACCAATGCTTAGAATAGTGCGAACCTTTTTTATTGGACACATACAAGGACCTTGGTATGAAACCAAGGCACCACAAATCATAACTCAGGGTAAAGGAACCATTGACTACTTTCTTAAAGTTTGTAGTTATAACCTAATGTGAAGAATCATCCTGCCTCATTTACATTTAATATTTTTTTGGTTGGGCAATGAGGAATTTATAGACATGGTTTGCTAAGGAAAGGAAACTTTATGACCCAATATCAAGGAAGTAAGCTATGAATTGCGCATTTATAGAAATATTAAACAACATTGAAATACTAATGAAGAGTTGGGTTAGAAATCAAAATACCTAAGGACAAGTAAGACTAAGAGGAGACCAACTCTCACTTGGAATTTTTATATGGTTAATTGAAGGACGGCAAGGTTCCATCCCAAGCTCAAAATTATGTCTATTAAACTTTTCAATTTCTATCCTTGAACTGTTGGACATTCTAACTAAGACTCAATGTTCTATAACTCCCACTGTGTAATATACCACTTGGAACTCTTGCCAACGTTTCCCTACTAGACTGAATCTAAGCTTACTATTGTACTTTTTGATCTATTATTTTCTTTAAACACTTGTCAAAAAAACTCCAAGACCACTAGATGACCCAACTAGATCTACACTGAGTATTTGAATTATTGGCTATGTTCTCTAGTTAAGGAGTTTTTAAAGCATTTGTCACTACCTAACCCTGTCTATGCCCAAACATTCTTTGTTGATTTATAATTTTGTTGATATATTTGTATTTGATTTGCAAATGTAACAATAAGTTTTAGATTTGAGATTGTGTGTCTGAATAATTAACAATAGATATAAACCAAAGGATTTGGAACATGTAATAAGGGAAATGAATCCAAAGATCACATTCATGTAGTGCTAGTATTTTATTAACTGTTACAATGTCTGTAAAATGGTAAAACAATGTTAAAAATCACACTTACTCTATTCTTGAAGGCTATAAAACATACCAGTCACCTGTGGGGATGGAATTCCCTATTTAATGTCAATGTTTGACCCAGTGAAAGCTACAACTACATCGTCGAATTACCTAATGTATATAGTAGCTTGAAACTACCTCTTCATAGTCTGTAGTGGGTTGTACATTGGTGTATTCTTTGACTACCAACACCTTCCCCTGAAGTGTTTGTCTTGAATAGTAAATACACCCTTCTTCCCTTGTATATATGGAGTATTCCCCTTCTTTGCTAAGGTCTAGTTCCTTTCATAGTCAAGCTTGGAAATATTGTTCTTCTCACCACACCATTATAGAAGTCATAACTGAATACCAAGTGCACCCTCTTATTGTTGATTTCTTGAGATCCTAGGAGATATGATACCCTTATTAAATGAAAAAAATAGAGATATGAATATTTAGTTACCCTTATCCCCTCTGACTGGTGCATCCCACTCCCATTTGCTTGTTAGGTAGAGATAATTTGATTTCTTGTAGAAGTGATGAGAAGAATGGGGGTATGCTCAGAAGTCAACCAAAAGTCCAACCTCTCAAGGAAACTCACTGATATCTATGCGAACTTGCCCCAAAACTTAGATATGTTGATGAAGATGTAATTTCAATCCACGAAAATGAAGATCTGGGATGCAAACTGACAAATCTCTACTATAAATCCATTAGGGTGGATCTGTCACCATTGAAGATAGATATTCTTAGAGGATTTTCCAAAAACCCTTGCTATTGAGATCTTTCTCTCTAAATTCACTTTCAAGATGTCAAATCACAATTATGAGCCAACATACTCTCCTTTTCCCCTTATATAGTTATTTTCCCCTTTTTTATCCTTTTTCTCCACTAAATAAAATAAAATGCATTTTCCCAAATTATTTTAATAAAGTGGCTTTAAAGTCACTTTCACTTTATTAACTTAAACAATTCACTTTCTGATCCTTATTTAATCTATTAACCACTGTCACCCCTTTAATGTAAATTTTTGCTTCTTGGTGACTTCAAGTGATAATTAATCCCCTTTTTTAACTCGACTATAGCCCATAAGAATGAACTGGGCTAATTCATCGAACTCATAGCCATCATGCAGGAGGGGACATTACAGTCCTCCCCACTCAAAATATTGCTTGTCCTCAAGCAATAAAAAACCTATATATCAAACAAGATGTCCCTTTCCCCACCTATAAATGTTATTAAACCACTCCATTTCCTTGATAGGATGCTTTTTATTTCCCTTGAATTTCAATCTCCTCTGACTGATGTCCTAGATTCCTTACTTCATCCTCCTTGAGTACCCATGAGGATTGGTTTGCCTTGTTTTGAATCCCCTTATGAGCTCTTTGGTAAGTACAATATCTTTGTTTGGAGGCCTTCCTGGAGGAGTCTTTCCATACCACCGACCCCTTCTTAAATCCTTTTGAGTTGGAGTTGTGCATTTTACCATAAGAACCTTTTCCTCCCACCTGAATATGGTTGTCATTCATTTTGTTGTAGCTAACTTTGAGGCTTCATTGGGCATCCCCCCATTCACTACCCATTTCCCATATGATGCTTAAAACTATATCTCCAAGGTTTGGTAATTTGTAGAATACTTGCCAATTGATTACAATCTCCGCACTCCCAAAATCATGTTCATGTATGGAACGCCCACAACATATAAATCATCAACCAAGGTATAACTTCCAAGTTGCACCTGTAACTGAGGTATTCTCTCTGTGCATTCCATCCTATGATTGCGGGCCATGGAAATGGTAAATACCTAAAATATCTCAATGGTGCTTATTCCCCTTACTATATAAGATGCATCCATGAAATTGTGGGTCGCTCCATCGTCGATCAAAGCGATGACACATTGTCCTTGGACAATTCCTCTAATCCTGATAGAGTGGAATGTGGAGAATCTTGTGAGGGTAGAAATAGTTCCTTTCTGGGGAAAATGTTCCAAATATGTACTGGGTATCTCTCCATCCTTTTTTGGCTCCAACTCATCTTCCTCACTGCCATCTAAAAGCACCTTAATGAGGTGTACTTTTCCTTTACCCAAACACTGATGGCCTGGTTCCCATGGCTCTTTGCAGGTGAAACATAATTTCCTCCTCCTCAAGTATTATGGTGTTTCCTCATCCACTTTGTTCTTGCCCAACCATTCCTTCTGAGGGAATGTCTTATCCTTGTTTTTTGGAGGATTAGTGGGTTTTGGTGCAGGCTTGTTCTTGGGAACACAATATTTCAGGTCACGGGTCCTGCTGATAGTGGTATGAATTTTAAAAGATCGTAAATAACCATGAATTATGTGTGAATGTATTAATAGTTAACTCCTTGAGAAATATTTTAAAATGGAAACTTAAAAAAATACCACATAAGCAAAAAGAATGCAAATCACAATTTGAAGACTGCAAATTTCTAACAGAGTTCTACTTTGTTGGCCCATGTCTACATGTTCACTTCAGTGAGACCATTTATATTAATTATTCAAATGTTGCAAATTACATCAATTTCAGGGATGATTTTAGGGGCGAATTATAGCCCATTGGCGAATTTTAAGGGGTGCCCAAAAAAAGATGGGCGAATTTTTAATATTAAAATGGTTTTTTTTAAATTTAATAAATTAGCCCATATATTATTTTATATATAATTGCCCTTGACTAAATAGCCCGCGCGATTAACCTCTGAAAATTCATAAAACCTGATTTTGCCACCCCGTCGATGGGAAAATCTTGACATTCGCCCCGATTTCTTCCGTAATGGAGGTGAAATCGCCAAAAATTTACAGTTTTGGAGGATAAATGAAGATGATTCGCCCAAATTTATGGTAGATAGGTTAAAAATTTGGTATTTCGCCCCTATTTATGGATTTTTGGGTAAATTTGTTTTAGTTCATCCCTGATTTGCAGGCCCTGGATGTTCAATGCATTGGGTATGGAGCAGCATAAGATTTGGGTTTGCTTCAGGTGAAAATAGATGGCACGGGTCTGCTACATCGATTTCCTTCGAGAGTTTTCCTTACAGGGTCAGTGGATCAGTATTTCGCTCTAGATCCGTACATTTATTTGGATTTGGAACTCCAACTCGCATTGGAACTGCCTCTTCCTCCCCTGGCACTGAGTCCACTTCTACAGGGTAAACTGCTGCAACCACCTCTTTCTTTGAAGCCTCTACCCTTCTTTGTTATTGTCTGTGCCTTTGATGTTGCTTCAGACTCTATAATTGGATCTGCAACCTATGCCAGACAATAAAGATGAAGTAAAATCTAAAGGGGTGAAAGTCAATAGCACTGGTGATGAATAAACTCCAACTGGGACCACCTCCGCAACCCCTTATTATGTTTTTGGTATGAAACTACAACCGCCGGTACTTAGACTTGTGAAAAAGCGGGTGTCTGTATCCTTGCTATGGGTGAAGCTAGGAGACTGGGTTCATTGATTATGACAAGCTGGAGGAGAAAGCCTTGGATTTCAGGCCTAAGCTTATTATCTGTGGAGGCAGTGCTTATCCCAGGGACTGGGATTATGCTAGGTTCCATGCTGTTCATCCATTCTTTGGCTCTTTTTTTTATACAGATCTGTCACATGTTATGTTTTTTTTGATATTAAAAACACATACTTATTAGCTTAAAGGGCACTAGTTTTGAGAGTGGATGATATTGGTCACACCAAGAAAAAAGATGGTCTCTTAATAGTTAATACAAATGCATACAGTTATGAATTGTTTGAAATTGTTTACTTCATTTTAACTCCTTCCATGTTTTAAATATGTTGAGTCCTCTCTTCTATCTGCAGCTATTGAGTTCATGCTATTTTCTATTTCAGGGTGATATTCACAGGCACGGTTGTTGTCATACTAGACATATCAGCCTTATCCTCACCTGGTGACAGAGCAGAATATTGTAGAGAAGGTCCTCAAAATCGAGGTGCAGCTAGTGGTTATGAAGGAGTGCATGGGATTAAATCTATTGGTGTACGAGATCTTGTATCGTCTGGCATTTATTGCCAATTCTGTGCAGGTATTATAGGTCTCGTTATCCCTTACTGTACTAGATTAGTGATTCTGCATGTAAATCATAACTTTCTCTAGTGGTTTGTTTCAAAGAGTTCTCAATGTTTTTTTTATCATCATGTGTAGCTTCATGACAAGAAAAGAGGTGTTGATTTTAGAGGAGTAAAGAAGGATGGTGAGGAGGATGATGCACCCCATTTTACTGTAATATTTGTCTCCAATTTCCAATATGATTTGTCATCATCTGGGGGGAATCTTTGGTGAGCTAAAGAATCTGGTTACCCCTTTATTCCTGTAATTTATGAAGCTGTCTTTAGCGTGAAACAGTTGTAATCTAATCCTCAGATCCTATGGCCTTGACTTTGTTGCATTTGTTTGGATAGAAATTTTCAATAGCAGAAACCCCAATGACATATCTGGTTGGCTGCAAATGTAGGGCCTATGGCAGTTTTCATTTTCCCATGTTTACTTATTGCATCCCTACTGCTGCTTGTTATTAATGCTTCTGATTGTCAGCGTTCTATGTATATAATTTCTATTTCTCCTTTCAACACATGTGGACCTCCTATGCTCATTTTGTATATCTATTGGCTATCGCCTTCAATTTCTAATAGTAGTTGGTGTCCCTGGTGATATGTTTCTTCTTTAGGCAATGCTGGTTTCTGTGGCTTCTATCGAAGATCATGGATGTTTTCATTTTAAAGAGCTTAGTCCTGCTTCAATTTGTAGAAAATTGTGCCATGAAAATGTTGAATTAATTAGTCTCATTTTTTTTTTTCAGACAATGCATTTTGAGAAGTTATTCACAATAATGAAATCCAAGGAATCAAGTTGCCATTTCACCTTGTTGGGAGTTTTTTCCCCTCTTGAATGGAGTGGAGTTCAACCCTACTTTTCTGTGCAGATTCTGTACCTACATACTTTAAACAAAGCCAATGATTTCCTCATTTTCTTTCATATCTATCTATCTATCTATATCACACAAAAAATTCCAATCTCTCAATCTACGAGCACTATTGTCTGCGACCTTATAAGTTATTCCAGTAGCATCCCTTTCACATTTTAGAAGGAGCATTTCTATTTCTACGTTGTCGCTTTCCTTTGGTTATTATAAGTTTGGCTATGAGAGTAGCAATAGTGTTTCAGTGAAGCAACAACCCTTTGTAAAATAACAAATTTGAGAGGAGATAAATATTTGCTTTTAAAGAAGCTAGCAATTAACATATATGTCAGGGAATTTTTTTAGTGCATCATGGTTAGGAGCAAAATTTTATTTGATAGGAAGCTTTTAAAATTATCCATCAGTTGTACATTGACTTCAGAAAAGGTGACACATTTGTTGTCTTAAACAGTGCATCTATATCCTGCTAATTGCCCTTATTGCTGTTTAAAGTAGTGATGGACCAATATAAACAGTAGAAATCACGGTCTTTATTGCTTGAGTAAAAGAAAGGCAACTGTGAAGAAGAATCGTGAGTCAAAAACCATGGAGGAAAGAGGAGGAATATAGGAATCTGCTAGGTCATGACCACAGATGGCACAAGTGAAAAATTTAATAGTATATTAAATGTTGCTAGCATAGGAAAAGGACCACAATGACTATGTCCATTTAAAAAAATGGAAGAAATAGGAGGAATATATGAATCTATTAGGTTATGACTCATTTCTCCACAGTGAAAATCTGGCATAAATCATTGTGTAGAAATGATTCATAATGAGGAATATGGTCATTGCTAGCATAGGAGAAATGACCATAATGACTATGCTCCCTACCAGGATTTACTGTAGACATGACACTTATTGAAGTTGCTTAGAGATCGAGGGGCCAAATGATTTGGATCATAGATGGGAAACATTGATTATTAAAATAAGAATGTTTACTCCACAATCATTCATTAAATGCTAATGTTATAATTTTTTTATCAGTAAAAGGCATTGTATTATTGTGCCTAGAATTACATCAGCTTTCCCATTTAGCAGGAAATTATATACTAGACCACTATATACTTATCCACTAGTAGGATGACAAATCGAACCTTTATGCCATAGCTGTAGGCTGGGTGTGGCCAAAAATTTCCAGGAAAACAAGATACATGAGTTATAAGGATAGGTTAAAAAGTGATGACCACCATTTGATCACAAATTGAAATATGTTTCTATTGATTGGGGTCATGTAGTACATTGCAAAACTACTCTATACCTTTTGCATCAGATTTGTTGTACCATCATAAGGGGAATAACTGTCATGAATAATTTTAGCTAGATCATTTTTGTCTGAAGGCTGCCATGCAGCCCAGTCATCTGGACTTCTCATAAATATGTTGGAGTTAGCTCAAGTGCCATAAATATATAAATGAAAATCAAATATCATAAAACATACAAACTACCATCTGTGATTTTGGAAATATAACTGAAACTATTGAATTTCCATTGGTATCAAGACCACAAAGGTAAACAAAATATACAACACAAAATAACTAGGATTTACTTGCTTGTCAAGACTCAAGAGTTGCATCAAGATTCAAAAGATGATGTCCATGCTCCAACAAATGTTGAATTAAGCCCAAAATGCTTCCACTCCTATGTCACTACCAGCCTTTAAATTTGGCACAAAACATAACACACTTTCATAGGAAAACAAGGACCAAGATACATATGGTTGACAGACATGGGGGAAATGGAGATGCATCGTTTTATGATGAGGACTGCTTAGAAAGGAGGTGTTCCTATAAAGAGGATGAAAATGACACATGTTTTTCTCTCTGCATTAACTACGCTCACTCACATTTCCCTTCAGCTATGAAAGAAGCAGTTATCCCTAAGGTACGCATAAAGAGCATGGGATGTGTCCTTAGTTTTCCTGTTTTGTCTCGTTTGATGCATCTTGTGCTTGATGAGGAAGCTTAAGCAAAGTTGGTACATTTTATTATATCATCATTATCTCTTTTGATTGCAAATGCTCAGGTGCTTTACTGTTTGTTCTCTTCCTCAGAATCCAGGATCATATATTACAATTGATAATATGAGTGTATTCAACACACCAAGGAAATTTGTTAGGTCTCTGGAACAACAATCCTCCTCCAAAAACACATGTAGAAAATTGCAATCTAGAGGAGAACTTGCAGATTCTGTAGAAGCTAACCATGATAATTTGAATGCAATTGACTGCAATATGAACTTAAGTCCAGCTGCCAATGGCACTGTCAATGATTCCATGGGTGGAGACAATCGACATATGATCACAGCATAAAAAGGAAGGACAATGCTTGACAGTATCTATAGTTTAGCTGATGGGTATTCAGTTAGAAGCAATTCAGAAGAGGGAGATCTGCAGAACAGTTCTGAAAGGTCAGAAAGTGTGCATAGAACTAATTCTTTGTCACCTGCTTCAAGCGCTGTTTTTGAGGAGATGTTAGATAATGAGGAAGATTACCAGAGCACTGGCCTGACTGAGTTAGAAAAAGAAGCTTATAAGATAGATGATAAGAAAGAAAATTGCTGATATACAATGCCCATGGACTGAACAGGACGACGAGCTCCTGAAATTGAGGATCGACCTCACGCTGAACCAGAGGACGTGCATGCTGGTCGTAGGGCTTTGGATTGGGCTGCATATTGAATGGATCACTGATTGGTGTAGGATGAATGCACTGCTGACGTTGGGGAGAGCTGTTGGGCCCTTGCTAGAAGCCTGATCTCTGAACTTGTGGCTGTAAAGCCCATGAGCTGAGTGTCTGGCGATCGGAGTAGCCAGATGGCTGGGGAGGAGTGTCCACCTCCTGACTCGAAATTTGTTGCCTTTGATAGGCTAATTGGGACTCAGAATAGGAGATCGGGGCTAAGAGATCCACCGAAGTTTATTAAGAGAATCGAAGATGTGCCGGAAGTAGCACTCCCTACGGAAGAAACTATGCGTGTAGCTCTCTCCTTGGTAGATCGAGCCCTGATCGGGCAATTCACCGGGCTCTGGCCATCCCCAAAAACTATCGACAGCTGGGTCCAATGGAACTGGAGACCCCTAATCTCCAAAAACGTAGCTTCATATTCCGTTGGCAGGGGTTACTTTCTGTTCGATTTCGAGTCCAAGGAAGATAAAGATATAATATTCAGGAACGGACCCTACTTCATGGGGCTGCAAGGCCTATATCTCAATGGGTGGACTCCGAACTTCGATCCAGAAGATGACACCCCCAAAGCCGTGCCAGTTTGGGTCAGGCTCCCTAATCTCCCCATGCACTGCTGGAACTCCAAATCTCTCCAGGCAATCGGGACTGCCCTGGGAAAATACATTGACATGGCGAGCCCAAAGGATCAATATGCTTGTGCACGCATATGCATCGAGGTGGACCTCGAAGCAGGATTGCCAGAGGCCATAAAACTAACTGTAGGAAATTGGTCCCACTTCCAAAATATCGACTATGAACAACTACCCTTCAAGTGTAGGGGCTGCCAGGAATATGGGCACTTCATCCGGAATTGCCCCAAAAAACCTGAATCACACCAGGATAAGGCAGAAGGATGGCAAAGGGTGAATAGATCCAAATCCAAAAACCAAGGTGGTGGAGGTGCTAAGAATGGTGAAAGTATCAAAGAAACCATAAATCCCCCTCCTGACGGATCCCAAGAAACATCCAAGACAAATGAACCCAATGAAGTAAGAAATGAGCCCACTGATGCTGGAGAGGAAACTAGCAATGAAGAGAACAAAGAATCAGAAGCAGGCCCATCCGATCAGCATGTGGAAGATCAAGAAGAAGGTACTGATATGCCAAAAGAAGGAGAACCTAGGGGGAAATCTGAGGAAGAATTTGAATCAGAAGAAGAGGAAGAGGAAGAAGGGGAGATAGAGCTCATCACTCCAAGACGGACTAAAACTAAAGGCAGGAAATCCAGGAAAGAGGTCAGGGATCAAGCTACCTATAAGGATAAGCTGGAAGGATCCCAACCAACCTTGGAAAAGCTACTAAAGAACACCAGAAACACCCGTCAACAAGGGCATGCCCAGAAAGGGATGCCGACAAACTCCAAAAGTAAGTAATGAAGGTCCTCTCCTGGAACTGCAGAGGTCTAGGTAGCAAAAGCAAAGAAGAATCAATGATGGATTTAGTCTCTCTTCACCAACCGGAAATCTTCTTGATCCAGGAGACCAAGATGGAGGAAGCTGCATTTCTCCAAGTAAGTATTAAATTTTGGAAAAAAAAATGTAAAGCTGCCATTAGTTCAAGGGGCGCATCCGGAGGCATCGGAACCCTTTGGGATGACAAGAAATTTGAGGCTATTGACATCAAGTATAGCTCTAACTAGATCCTCACTCTGCTGAGGTAAAAAGACACCAATACTCTGGTAAGAATTTTCAATATTTATGCTCCTAATTCCTATGCTGATAAAAAAACGTGCTGGAACCTCCTCCGGGAGGAAAGAAGTAACTAGCATGGAAATGTAATCTTGGGGGGGGATTTTAATGTCACACTCAGCCAGGACGGAAAAAAAGGGGGTTCCCGGGTCAGAGACCCCATAAAATAAACAGTAGATGATATCATCTTGGAGTGGGACCTCATGGATATCAAGCCATCCACAGGAAAATACACCTGGAGTAATAAGAGGACTGGCCCCGGGCACATCGCTGCCAGGCTGGACCGATTTCTGGTCCAGGACTCCTTCCTACTCCTGGGACTAAATATGACTTCCAAAATCCTCCCATTCGAAGGATCGGATCACAAGCCTATTATTCTCGAGATGGAAATGAATAAAAATTTAGGACCGATCCCCTTCAGATTTAATCCAATGTGGGCCACCCGGCCTGATTTTCAAAAATTGGTAGCAGACACTTGGGCCCCCCCGGTAAATGGGTCCTCCTTCTACGTCTGGGAGGAGAAGCTAAGAAGGCTGAAGAAAAAACTAAGATCCTGGGTCAAATTACTTCCCTCTCCCAATGATAATAAAATCCAGGCTGGCCTGGCACTGGAAATCAATCAAGCTGGTATGGAAGAAAATGAAGTAACTAGCGCAGACATTCAGGCAGAGATAAGACTCCATTCAAATCTCCATGATGCATGCAGGCACGAAGCTGAGTGGTGGAGAACTAAAGCGCGCTGTAAGTGGCTGAAAGACGGAGACAAGAATACTGGTTTTTTTCATAAACAGGCCGTTGCCAGGAGAAATTTCAACACGGTGAGTGAGATCCGATCCCAAGACAAGGTAATCAGCAATTTTGATGAAATTAAAACTGAAGCGTCCAAGTATTTTGAGGACCTATACATAGACCAGCCAGTAATTGAAGACGCCCAGCTCCTTAATCTGGTGCCCAACGCCATAAAATCCAAAGACAACGACGCCCTGAAGCAGGTGGTCACGCTGGAGGAAATCAAACAGGCAGTTGACAATATGGAGGATGACAGGGCTCCGGGCCCTGATGGCTTCAATGTCAACTTCATAAAAATCTGCTGGGAGATTGTCAAAATCGATCTGCTCAAAATGGTCATGAAATCCCAAAGGTGCATTAAAATAGGAGGAAACACTAATTCTGCCTTCCTGGCACTCATTCCTAAAGAAAAGGGAGCCAAAACATTTGATAGATTTCGGCCTATATCCCTGTGTAACATAGGCTACAAAATCATTACAAAGATAATGGCCAACAGACTAAAAAATATCCTTCCTCAGCTCATCCCAGAAAACCAAGGTGGCTTTGTCAAAGGCAGATGATTTGGGACAACATAATATTAGTTCAAGAGGCTATTCATTCCAGTCAGAAAAATGGAGACAAAGGAATGGTGGTGAAGCTGGACCTAGCGAATGCTTTTGATAGAGTCAGCCACTCCTTTCTCTATCAGGTAATGAGGATATTTGGCTTCGCTCCTGAATTCATCTCCTGGGTCAAGGCCTGTATCAGCCAGCCCTGGATTGCCCCGCTTATCAACGATAGAGCTGGCCCCTTCTTTAAAGCCTCAAGAGGTCTAAGGCAAGGCTGCCCGCTATCCCCCCTGCTCTATGCCATCCAGGCCTCTGTCCTTAGCCTCCAATTGGAATATGCAAGACAAGATCAGGAGCTCTCTGGCATCAGGATGGCTAGAGGCACTAAAGACATCAACCACGCTCTGTTCACGGATGATACTATTCTGCTGGGAGGAGCCAGCCGGATCATAGCCCGCTGCTTCAAGCTGGAAATGAACCGTTACTGCAATGCCTCCGGAAGCAAAATCAATTTAGGGAAAAGTCAGATCTTTGGATGGAGTCTAAACCCCAGGGAAATGCTTGATATTTCCTGGATACTCGACATGGATGGGGCTGTTACGTGGGATTCATTCACCTATCTGGGAGTGCCTATTTTCAAATCCAAGGCTAAGAAATCAGCCTGGACTCCCATTGTGGAGAAAATCAAAAGGAATGTCATGCATTGGGGGATGATATGGCTCAATTTAGCTGGCAAGGTAGTGCTCATCAAGGCTGTACTGAATAGCTTTCTGCTCTACCAGTGCACCCTTCTTCTAGCTCCGGTCACTGTCTTAAGCAAAATTGAAGGCCTGATAAGAAACTTTCTCTGGCAAGGGGGGAACAATGGGGGAAGTAAAAAATTTGCCTTGGTCAGTTGGAAAACCATAAAACTGCCTTGTTCTGAGGGAGGCCTTCAAATCAGAGACTTAAAAAGCCAAAACTTGGCCATGGGAGCCAAGCTGCTATGGAACTTTCTAGAGCCCAATTCCTCCTGGAGCAGTAGGGTGCTGAAGAAGAAATACTTCCCAGGGCTCACACTTAGGTGCCTGGATGGAGACCATGTGGTAAAAAACGGCTCTGTCATTTACAATGTTTGCAAAAAAACTTTGCCATACTTCAGAACTGCGCTATCCTTCATTCCAGGAAATGGGAAGTCGATCAGCATCTGGCAAGATGCGATCCTGGGCCGACCTCCACCTCATCTCCCATGTCTACAAGATTGGATGACAGCCAACAGTTTGACCATGATTTGGGACATTGCTGAATGGGAGGATGAAGAACCTTACAATTGGTCACGCTGGGCATTGCCGGAGTGCCCAGCAGAGTTAAAAACTGAAAGCACGTTGCTGCTCCATCATCTGGCAGGCCTCGCTCCAATCAATAAAATCAAAAAGGATAAACGTTGCTGGGGAAGGCAGTTCGGCAAGTATACAACTGCTGAAGGGTACCAGCATTTTACTGCTAATTACAACGTGCCTGCCAATCCAAGAATTTGGAATAATTTGTGGAAACACAGCACCCTACCAAAGATTGATCTGTTTTCTTGGACACTGATCCATAAGAAAATCCTCACTGGCGAGAATATGGAGAAGAGGGGGTTTGCTGGTCCCTTCCGGTGTCCACTATGCGCTATAGACTCAGAAAATATCAGTCATCTATTTTTTAAATGCTCCTTTGCTGCTGCTGTCTGGAATGAAGTGCTGAATAGAAATAATGCACAGTAGGAGGATGAAACATGGAAATATTTCTGCTGCTAGAATGATGTGCGAGTTATGAGGATTTTTATCCCTTGAATATAAAAAAAATCTATTGTGAGGTCTCATTTTATATAAATTACTCAAATCAGGAGTGGTGCCCAAGTCACTAGCCCATCTTACAAATTTAACAACTCTAGATTTATCATACAATAATGTGGTCGGTGAAATTCCTAGGGAGATTGCAACAAGTAAAAAGCTTCAAGGTCTGGCAGTGGCATATAATAAACTGAATGGCACTATTCCGCCAGAGCTTGGAGACCTCAGTGGTTTGGTGAAGATGAATCTTACGGGTAACATATTACATGGGAAGATTCCTGTTACAATTGGAAAGTTAAATGGGCTTTCTCACCTTGATGTGAGCAATAATGAGCTCTCATGTGAACTGCCTAGATCTCTTGCAAACTTGGTCAACATCGTTAGCCTATATGTACAACAAAACAGGTTATCTGGTGGCATTGCTGGCTTACTTTCAAAGAGCACAGTCTGGCATCAGATCGAGACACTGAATTTGAGTTTAAATTCATTTAGTGGAGAAATTCCAAGATCCCTTGCCAATCTCTCTTGTCTAACCTACTTGGATCTTCATAGAAATGAATTTACAGGTGCCATTGCTCTAGAGATTGGTAGTCTTTCACACCTTATATACTTGTACATTTCTGATAATTATCTGATAGGAGTAGTCCCTGATGAATTGTGTGACCTTATGGATCTTAACTTCTTCAATATGTCAGATAATCTGCTGGAAGGAGCTATTCCTGAGGGTGGTGGATGTAGTAATTTTACGGCTTCTTCATTTGTTAGAAACAAGGGTGTGTGTGGAAATTTGATAGGCCATAATTGCAATCTTAGTCCAAAACAACAGCCTCATTTATTAAGGACTGGGGTGATTATTGGGATCACAATAGGAAGCACCCTTTTTGTGCTCGACCTAATTTTTGCTTTGGTAAAATGGAAAATGTTAAAGCAAGAGGCTTTCCCTAAGGTGGATGAGAAGAGAAAATTGAACCCAGCTATTGAACCTAAGGTGGATTAGCTCAACTGATTGCCACCAATGTTGCTGGGCATTGGTCTTGTTCTGTGCTAGTGGGTGCTCTGTTTAAATCTAGTGAGGCACACACTAGTCTATACTGATAGGTTTACCAGGAATGACATCCATGAATGTGGGGAAGTGTCGCTTGGGTTTCCAGGTGAGGTTTACCTTGGACAATAAAATAGATTGTAACAGTTTTATTGAATACTTTTCAAAGAATTTATCCATTTTTTAATCTTGTTATGTATTTGTTCCAGAATTGAAGTAATACTGTAATTCACAAAATTCTGGAGGTAATTCTTAAATCAACAAGGACGAATGTACATTCTCCTTATTTTCTTAAATGCTTCATTTCAAGTAGATTTTATCCATCCTAGAGATCAGTTTGCTGTGACAAAGAAATTAGTTTACTGTTGATCGATTTGATTGAGTAGGGCCTGGCT